>PISX010009520.1:0-75329 GCA_004024625.1 Mellivora capensis
CACTACATAATGGTAATTTGACTGTGACGGAGACAGCGGATTAAAATGAAAGAGACAAGCCAACCAATCACTTTTCTTAAGGTGTGATCTGCCAATTATCTCAACCAACACAGATCCTAATATTATCATTCTAGGCCATATGTGTAATTCTCAGGCAAAAAATAAATCTTTTAACAAGTCTGTAAGAGCTGTTGGCACCTATTCATGCCAGCCTGCACTAACATCTTGAGAATTTTGTCTATTCCAAAAAGTATATAATGAGGAGGGAGTCGAAGAGGTGGGAGAGAACCTAGCCATAAACGTGATTTACTTATAGGTTCAAAAAAGATGTAAAGACCCAAGCAATTCTTTTTAAATCTGCTGATAGATAATAACAAAAATGCTGGCAGTGCTCACCATTCGTGAGCTGAAGAAGTATGTGGAGGTCCAGAACATTTTCAATATTCACTGTGCCCATCTGTCAGCAACACAGTCACCGAACAGAACGAGCAATTACCAAAGCCCTTTTCAGATATAATCTGTCAACCACATCTAGTTCTCCTGCCAAAAGAAATCAGAACTGAGGAATGCAAAAACAGACTGGCCTTATGGGACCAAGGAGGGGTTCATTTGAGATGAACCCGGAGGTGAAGAAACGAAACAGGAAAATTAGAGGGCTGTTAGGAGCACTCACTAGGATTTATTTGAACTGAATACTGGGCATCAAAGAAGCATGAAAGGAGAGACACACCACTAGGATATAAACCCACTCTGCTCTACTGCACTTATTACAATTTTAAATTCAAGAAATTGGCTTACTCATTCCCAGAACTGGTTCTCTCTGGACAGGGAACATACTAGATGGACCCCTCTACAGCCACCCCATTCCCAGATGCTCCCACCAAAACAGAAGTTTTAAATAAAGGACACCATTTCAATTCTTCAAAAATGTATTAAATCTTCTCAAGAGCTACAGCAGTATTGTATGTGCTATGGCTCTAAATTTTTTTTTTTTTTAAATGTGGGAAGAGCTCTTTCCAAGTTAATGCTCTACTATAAACCAGCAGCTCCCCTGTCTACTCTGTGATCATACCCAGAAGCTAGATGAAATTAATGTGCCCTGAAGAAGGCAGTGTAGACAATGGATCAGAATGGAGAGAGGTAACATTAGGTATATGTAACCTGGTGTAAAGTGACAAAGACTTGAACAAGGGGGCTAGCTGTGAGAGTAGGAGCCACTAGAGGTTAATCTAAAAGAAAGAAGACAAGATGTGAAAATTCTAGGGGATCAAGTTCTAGAAAGATCTAGGGGATGAAAGAAATGTGGTACCTTCAAGAGTACATGAGATGGATACATACTGACTTCCTGGGGGTCGGGGCGAGGTGGGGCGGGGCGGTGCAGGGATATCACTTTAAAGCGTTTTTAGCTGAGAATTAAGCACATCTCTTTCTTTTCAACAAATGTGTATAATCAAATATAATTATTTGATTATTGGTGAGCGCTTCACTGATATAGGTAATTTAAGAGCACATTTCATACTATTTATTTCATGAATGGTACCATCTTCAGTACAATGTTCCTTCCAAAAAGTTGATTCTAACAGATCTGTCATCACCCCTGCAGATAAAGGACAATATTTTAACTCCTAAGAGGTTCCAAATCTGCACTAAACAGCATCCCTGCAGGTGTCACCTTTTCAGATGAATTTGGTGGAAAGGGCAGAGGCAAAGCTGTAATGAAAAAAAGATGAAGAAAAGGAGAGCAGCCCAGCATGAGATCAAAGTATAACAATATTAACAAGAGTGAGGACATTTACATTTCAGAGAAGCAATGGCGGTGCTGCCCAGGAGCTTCATTGTTCCTACACATGAAGAAGAGACACTTCAGGACAGAGGCAGAAATCAAGGGTGGCAGGTCAGCAGCCCTTTAGACAAACTAACTGACTGGGCATGCATACAATGCCCGGACCTCAACTGTTCTTTAGAAAAAATTCCCACCATATTTATACGAAAGTCACCGCAATCAGCAAAATACTTTTATAAATACTTTTATTCGGTGTCTAGTAAGTGAGAGATCGAACGAGGTAATTTTAAAAGATGTCTACTCTCAAGAAGCTTACAATCTGGTTTAAAAGCTTATAATCTAGATTCATTCTAATTTCTCCCTAAATACCTAAAGAAGCATATGTGTGTGTGTATTTAAATAATACTTATGTATATAGATTTTACATATGTATACATTGTATGCATAATCATATGTATGTATAGAATTACATATGTGTACACACACACACACACACACATGCACCTACCTCGGGTTCCATTCAAAAGGCAGAGCTACTTCTATATATTATACACTTTCCACTCATTCCTGTCAGATATTGGTTATTAATAATAATGTTTAATTACCTAAACTATTATTAAGAACAGCAACTTGTTAGAAATCTTACCTAATAACCAATGATACTAAGAAATACCTTGAAACACAAGATGTTTTATATATGCTAAATAAGAACTGGAAAAAATTATAACATAACCGAAAGTACTTTAAATTTTTACAAGGCTGTACAATCTCTCTTCACAAAGGAAATAACATCCCCAACATCTTTACTTTGTGCTTAACAAAGGAACATGCAATCCTTACAGCCTGCGTCAAAAACCCAGGTTGGCAATTAAAGACTAAGTCCATGAGTTCTACATGACTGTGTACTTTGGGGTGTGTCACCACAAGCTTCCTGGGTCCCTGATTCCCAGGGCTGGAGTTGCCTCTTGTGATTCCTTAGCGGGACACAAAGTAGAGGATGGAGGTGAAGACTTGCCAGAGGCTGAGGAGGCTAAAACACTAACTGTGCTGTCACTGAATCTGGTCCTTCCTCCATTTTTAGAACTTGCGCTGTGGCTTCTCTGGATTGTGCCCAGAATACCCGGGTTCCTACTTGTCTATGTCAATAACTAGTCAATTCGCCTCTCCAGCTCTGTCACTCTGAAAAATGGGGTTCCTTTCAGTTCTAGTATTCTTTGTGGAGTGATGAGTGTCATATATCTTGGACTAGTATTGGCTTTCTTTTATTAATCAGAAACTCTTAAGTCAACATGTCAACTATATTCAAGACCTAACTGTTCATGTATTATCACAGCTATATATGACCACACTCTTTTGTTCCAGAATTGGTATAGTTTCAGATTATCTATATATATAGTAAGTGCTTTATCACATGGTCATATCCTTAAATGTTATCTTAGAATCTGGCTAGGGCTTCCTGGTGAGTGGCAGATATCTAATGGAAAAAGTAAAAAATAGACTCTTCCCCAGTTTCCTCCTTCCCTCCAGCGCCCTGAGGCCGTGCTGCTCCTCAGTCTCAGGCACCCCTCTCACCCCTCTCTGTTTTCACCTCAACATCTCCATCACTACTGGCCCACCCTGCAATTCAAGCTGGTCAACTCTCTCACATCTTAAAAAAAAAAAAGTCATTCTTTGTTTTCTCCTCCTCGTGTCACAATTCCGGAAGTTGTCATCCACAGTCACCAATCCCAGTTCCCCAGTTCCCATTTACTCCCTAAACAGGCTTCTGCTCCCAGCAGGTACCTACAAAGCTCACCCCAAGGGCATCAGAGACATGTTTCCAGCTTTCTCCTGCTGGAAAAAACAAAAAAACCAAAAAGGCCCCACCCAAAAACCAAAACCAAAACCAAACCAAAAAAAATCACAAATTCTCCATTTTTATAGTAGGGATGTAAGTTTATTAAATTGTAAAATTTCTAGTAGTTATGAGTAGTAGACTGAATCTTAAGCCTTAAGTCACTTAAGCCTTAAGTCACTATAGATCATATTCAAATACCAGTATTCTTGGATTATTAATCAGCATCAAAGTCACACTGTTTCAGCAAGATGACATTTAGAGATGTTGCAACAGCTTCCCAGCAGCTCTTCAAATCAGTAACCTATCTTCCCTAAAGTTTATTATTTTATTTCACTAAAGTGATTTTTGTTATGCCAGGAGGAATTCTTTTTATATATTTTTTGTTTGTACTTCCTTTATTCTTCTACAACCTTTCAAATGCTAGATATCTTTCATATACACGCACAAAAACCTATCAATTTTTTGCTTAGGTTGTTCAAAGTAAAATGATTATCCAAGCAAATTGATTGTTTATTATTCTTGATTTATTGCTATTTTATATTGAGTAAGCTTTTATAAGTTTTTTCCTATGCTTATTGACTTTTCAGTTCCAGTCTTCCTTTCCAGGCAGGGTCGTGTTTTAGCCTGCTCAATTATTCAGTGCTATGATTCTGACGTACTATTTACACTGCTACAACTTTGGAGAAATTTAGACAGCATTCTAGACAAGAATTTAGCCTGGAATGATGCAAACAAAAGAAAATAGGCTGGAATGTTGCGTTAAAGTACCTCCAAGCACAAATAAGTATGACCATTCAGATAACTGCCTGGTTTCTTTAACATCTGCTGACATTTAAATTCTTCCTTTGTAAACAATACTGCCTTTTCCACTGGATTCTCTCCACCATCTTCTAGTTGATTTCCACCTGCTGACTCCATAAAACAGGAAATCTCTGCATTACTTCTCAGTGAATTCTAATTTTTCACCAACCTTCCTTCTAAACAATTCATTTTTATTAGTAATTTCCACTCTCCCTAGCTTCCTTCTGTCTGATGAAATTTGTCTGTATAGACTACCAAAGGGACTTATCTGGTCACCCCTGTGACTCACACTTGTCTCTCCTGTGAACCACTGCGTGACTAAGAGCCACACAAGCAATTACTGGCTTGGAATAATGGCACTGTAATATTATTCCTTAATTGTTTATGGATTTAAGTTGTATGTTCCATAGAACTGTAAGTTACATAAAGGCTGATTCCTTAAACAATTCTGAAGTCCAGTGTCTAGGAGGGAAAGACCACCCAGGATGCACAATGAGATAATGACTAGAATGCAGGGAGATACTAATACTTAGAATCTCTAAATATATGTTTCAAAATAAATGGCTTCCTACACCATTAGATATCATAGTCTTATTTCTTTTATTTTTTTTTAAATAAAGATTTTATTTATTTATTTGACAGAGAGAGATCACAAGTAGGCAGAGAAGCAGGCAGAGAGAGAAAGAGAGGGAAGCAGGCTCCCTGCTGAGCAGAGAGCCCGATGCGGGACTTGATCTCAGGACCCTGAGATCATCACCTGAGCTGAAGGCAGCGGCTTAACCCACTGAGCCACCCAGGCGCCCAGTCTTATTTCTTTTAAATGCCTATATAAAGGTGGCTCATGCTGGGCAATTGTACTTTGGTTATTAACAAGCATATGTCACCTGAAGCACTGGGTTACGTTGATTTTAGCTGCTTGCTACATCTTATACCCAGCCTCTAGATGGAGTCAGTGACTTCACTTTCTGTAACAGGAAAGCCACACATAAAAAGGATATGGGGAAGGAGCAAAGAATCCTGGTTTTAGCCACTTTGTACATGTGTGACCAGGGATATAAAACATCTAAGTACTCGAGCTGCACACATGACGTAGGCCACACTTCTCGAAGTAGGGCACAAATGCCACCTTCATCTGAGTGGATACTTTAAAATGTAGGTTTTTTGGCCCAGATACCAGACTTTAGCCAAATCTGAGTCTAGACCAGGAATCTGTATTTTTACCAAGAATCACCCGGGGCACTAAAATGGAGAGTCACTGTGGCAAAGTAGCAACTGGTGCTATAAAGGGCAATGAAGCAAGTCAGAAAACCTTTTGTTAATCACGTCTCTACCACAGAATCTGCCTTGCACACTGTGGGGGGAGGGGGACTTCTTTAGGTTTTACTCTCCACAACTATTAAAAAAAAAAAGTGACTGAGCTGGATGATCACTAACCACGAAGGCTGTAAAGCCTCAGATTCCTGATCCCCAGTCTGAAGAGACGTGGCAACCCTTATTCCCAACTGTTTTAGAAGTCTGCAGAGGCTCTAGATATGCACAGCAGCAGCTATTCCAAGTTATACAGTGACACTGCTAAACTGACATTTTTAAAAATAGATTTTATTTATTTATTTGAGAGACAGAGAGAGAGACAGAGTAGAGAGCATGAGAGGGGAGGCCAGAGGGAGAAAAAGACTTCCCACGGAGCGGGGAGCCCGATGTGGGACTCGATCCAAGGACTCCGGGATCGTGACCTGAGCTGAAGGCAGTTGCATAACCAACTGAGCCACCCAGGGACCCTAAACTGACTTTTATATACCAAATCTGAACTGACAAATATTTCCAGTTATCCATGGAAGCCTTTGCTGCTCGCTCACAATTCAACCTCAGCAGCACGGCCATCTTGGTACAGAAGCAGTTAGGCAACTATTCGATATTGCATTGCATTTTGGCGTTATCTTTTATAAACAGTAGTGGTGAACAGAAAAGCAAGTGTGTGCACTGGTGATAAGTGTAGGTCTCATAAATACATTCCAGTTGAGACACAGATATTAAGTATCAGGTAGGCAAAAGTACAGAATCTCTAGCAGCCACCACACCCTCACTGAGAGAAAAGTCAAGACCTGAAGATTCTATTATGAGGGAAATAATAATACTAATCTTCATGCATAAAATGCAAAAGACTGTGTCAAAAATTTAAGAATTATTAGGTATTTTATACTTCTTTTGGCTTTCTGGGAGCAAAACTCAAGGCCACAACATCGGTGTGTGTGTGTACATATATTACATATACTCTTACACATATGTATATACATACATATACACACATGTGTGTGAAATACAATCCATGTATACTTTGGGGTTTTTTTCCCCAGTACTGGGTCCTCTTCATTGTTTGTTCTCTTAAAACACTGCGTTAACGCACATTAAACTGTAAACTACTCTGCTTTAAAAATAATTTGCTTCCTTTTCCAGCTGAAAATAACTACCTGCTGGTACCTGATATCAAATTTCATTTACTTCTCTGAAGTTATGTCAAGTTACACATTCCACCTTATGTTCAAAACTTAAGCCATTCTCTTATCGTTTATGTCCTTTAGACATATCTAGCATCTCCTCTGTCCCCTTCATTCAAGCCCCTTAGAGTGACTAAAACACTCTGCTTACTTTCAATTGTCCCAAGTACCATACAGTTTCCCGCATGATTAAGCTTCTTTTCCTTTATCACCTCACAATTTATTCTGCCACCTTTCTAGTTATCTAAGTTCTTCTTAATTAATATTTTGGCCTTAAAAAAAGTGGTTAATTATTCTTAGTTCTTTCTCAAGGGAGTTCCAATATCATAAAGTTGGTATGTTACTATTCTTAGACCACCATGTTCTCCTCCATCTTGAAAGCTGGCTCTCTCAAATTTGTTTCCCCAGTCCTTTTATTCTCCTAGCTACAAAATACATCACTAGGGATGCCAGGCTTATGAATGTGAATTGTATCATCGGTTAATCTATTCATACCACATACTCAACATCCTTCTAAATCAATCTTTCAATGAGTATCTCATAGAACAAAATTGTTTTAAGACACAAATTGGTTCAAAAATTATTATGGTCTGCATATTCTTTACTATGAGTCCTGTCCTTTCTTGGATGTAGAAAGAATTAATCACTTATTTCTTTGCATTCCCAAACATCTTTACCATTGT
The DNA here is from genome assembly GCA_004024625.1 of Mellivora capensis. Lineage (NCBI taxonomy): Eukaryota > Metazoa > Chordata > Mammalia > Carnivora > Mustelidae > Mellivora > Mellivora capensis. Next base: position 7,600 of record PISX010009520.1, read on the forward strand.
ACTTATTAAGCTTTTTGTGTTATTATTTGTATCATTTGTTTTGGAAAACCTACCCACCTACTAAGCTATAAGGTGATGCCCTCTGAGAGGGCATCCACCAAGGTTCCTTGCACATAAACAGTACTCAATAAAAAATTAGTTGGATCAGTGAGGTCAAAAATAAAGCAAAATCAAAGCAGAAGTCAAATGATTTCCCCATCTTTGTATTTGGATAATTTCCAAATGGATTGAAAATTTTAATGCAAAAAAATTAAACTAATGTAAGTAATGGAAGAAATGAGAAAATTCCTCATATTGTAACCTCAGCCAGTAGAAGTCTTAACTGTGTCACAAGGAACTCATAAAAGAAAAGCTTGTGATACCTGACAAAATAAAAATCAAACATCTCTCATGGTAAAACCTATAATGAAAGTCAAAAATAAATAAGAAAAAAACTGGAAATTCGTATCTCGAAGTGTTCAATGACCTGTTAAAGAATTCCTACAAATCAACAACAGCAACAACAAAAAAAAACAAAACACGGGTGGGGGGGTAATAAACCAATTAAAAATTGCTCATAAATAGCTGACAAAAACAGGAAATGTAGAAAGCTGCTCAGTTTGTAATAAAACATGAGCCCCAGGAGGAAAATACAAATTCAAACTAAAACAAAACATGTTTTTTTGTTACCCATCAGAACGGCAATGAGTCAAGAGCTTGGGAATATAATGTGTTGATAAGAACTCAAAGGAACAACTTCAAACAGTTTGGTGAACGTATAAACTGGCACTACCATTATGGTGGGCAGAATGTCAGGGTCCACCCAAATCACAAATGTCTGTAGATTCCATCTCCAGGAATGTATCTTTCAGATACGTTCATCTACCTGTGAAAGGACATTTACATCTGCAGCTCTGCTTGTGGTAAGAAAAAAAATCAGAAACAAGTCGAACACCCAGTCACAGAGGAGGAGTTCTCTAATCCATGGTGTATCAATACAACGAAATACTCTCACCATAAAAAGGACTGATACAGCAAATGAAAACAGCCATGTTCACAAAGTATTTACAATGTGCTATCATTGTAAAACAAGAGAAAAAAAGAATATACATATATTTGCTTATTTATGCAAAAACCATCCCTGAAATGACCTATAAGCAGCTATTGTTATCAGAGGTCTGTGGGAAAGGTGAAAGGATGGCTGGTGTACAGGGGTTGCAGAGGGAAGTTTCCCATAGACACTTTTCAGCTTCTTAATACCAAATTATAAGGATGCATTACCTATTTACACTGAATTTTTAAAATCAGTAAAATGGAAGGCTTTTTTAAGGTAACACAGTCTACCAAAGTTCTAAAAGAAAGAAAAAAACCAAATGAGTTCATTCTCACATCGGTACTTTTACAGAACACACAAACATGTGTGAAAACCTTTGTTTTTCTTTATACTCTATGTGAGTCTGTATAGGCGCCCAGATTTGTTATTTAAGATATTCTAAATCTTTATTTTAACATTATTATATCCACACAAACGTCATCTTCCAGCATAACAAGATGACCGATGCCTAACCATAACATCTTTTAAATGTAGTTTATTGGAAACACTTGCAATGGCAGGCATCCTTCATCTTTCCGCAAATATTTACTGAGCACCTCTTCGGTGAAAGACATTGTTGAAGGCACAAAGAATAAAACAGACAAGACAATGCGCATCATCCAGTCATGACAGAGCTCATATTCGGGGGAGCAGACCCAGTCACTAGTTTAAATATGCATCTTTAATCAACACATATTGATCGTGCATCATGAATAAATGATGTTTCTTGGTTAAAAAAAAACCATGTAAGGGCGCCTGGGTGGCTCAGTGGGTTAAGCCTCTGCCTCCAGCTCAGGTCGTGATCTCAGGGTCCTGGGAAAGAGTCCCACATTGGGCTCTCTGCTCAGCGGGGAGCCTGCTTCCCCAACCCCTCTCTCTGCCTACTTGTGATCTCTCTGTGTCGAGTCAATAAATAAAATCTTAAAAAAAATTTTTTAAATAAAAAAAATAAAAATCTTTAAAAAAATAATTAAAATTAAAAACAACGTAATTCAGAGGATTTTTTTTTACAATGGGTTAAGAATTTACTCACCAGAGAAACAATCTGAGTTTTATTAAATCCTAATCCTACTAAAGCACTTAGTACACACTAAGCCATGCTGGACGTGTACTCTTGTATCTATCATGTTCACAACCACCTTACACGATACGTACCATTATTATTTCCACTACACAGATGAGACAACTGACACTTGGATGGGTTAAATACTATCTAACTCTAAAGCTCACGAAATAATCACTCTCTTACACTGCCCCTTGTGTCTCCAATTCCTGGTTTCTGACTTCAGAGAGATTATAGATAAAGTACAGATGAGTTTCAAGTCTGGCCCTTGGCCCTCTCACTCCAAACCAAAATATCATTCCTGGCATTAGGGTATAAATCTAAAATTCATGAAAATGTGGCTAAATTAAAATCATGCTAAAAAAAATGGAATCCATTATCTTCACTTCATTTAGGCCAATGCATTTACATACCTTCCTAAGTGATACTGAACTCATGTTCTTTTAAAGAAGTATACGACGTACCCAAAACCTACACTGAACTGACCCTGTTAGACATCAATGTTACTGCCTGGGATCTCTGACGTCCTTTGAAGTTGCAGAGAACTTTATCTACATCTTGTGCTAGTTATTTGAAAACAAGGGTTTTCACAGTCCTCACTCAGTTCCACACAGCTGCAAACACTGAGAGGTTCTCAAAGCGTGGTCCTGAAATGCCAGTACTCACAGCTCTTCAGAATAAACTGACAGACAAACTCCTAGGCCCACCCAAACTAGAGTTGCCAGATTTAACAAAAGCAAAACAAAAAGCAAGATGCCTGGCTAAACTGAAATTTCTGAACACTTGGACCAAAGGACTTCTTTTAGAGGGTAAGTACAGTAGCCCCCCTTGTCTAAGGTTTCACTCTGCCTGGCTGAGTTACCCACAGTCAACTGTGGCCCAAAAATATTAAATGGAAAACTGCAGAAATAAACAATTCTACTTTTAAACTATATACTATTCTGAGGAGCCTGGTGAAATCTCATGCCACCCTGTTCCATTCAGCCCCAGACTCATCCCTTTGTCCAGCATATCCATGCTGTATATGCTGCCAGCCCGTTAGTGGCATATCCTAGGTATGTATGCACGGGAAGAAACAGTCTATATAGGGTTCCATAATATCCACAGTCTCAGCCATCCACTGGGGGTCTTGGAAAGCATTCCCCGCAGATAAGGTGGTGGGGGGCAATTGTAAGTTCCAATTATTGCATGAGACATACCTTAGAAATCAGTTGCTATTTAGCTGGAAGTCAAATTTAACTAGGTCACTCTACATGAGAATCAAAACCCAGTCTAAAATCCTGAAGGTGAATGCTAGCAATCAGCTTTAACAGGTCCTCAAGGTTATGGATAAAGAAGAAATGGTCCATATATACAATGGAATATTATGCCTCCATCAGAAAGGATGAATACCCAACTTTTGTATCAACATGGATGGGACTGGAGATTATGATGAGATAAGTCAAGCAGAGAGAGTCAATTATCATATGGTTTCACTTACTTGTGGACCATAAAGAATAATACGGAGGACATTGGGAGGAGAGGAGAAGTGAGTTGGGGGAAATCAGAGGGGGAGACAAACCATAAGAGACTGTGGACTCTGAGAAACAAACTGAGGGTTTTGGAGGGGAGTGGGGGATGGGGAGTTGGGAGGGCCTGGTGCTGGGTATTATGGAGGGCATGTATTACATGGAGCACTGGATGTGATGCATAAATAATGAATCTGGGAACACTGAAAAAATAAAGTTAGAAACAAAAAAAACAAAAAACAGGTCCTCAAGGTTATTCTGATGCATGCTTAAGGTTTGAGAACCACTGGCCTAGACTCAGCTCCCTCCCTCAGCCTCCCAGCCTTCTAACCTAGTCTGTGTCTAAGTTAAATTCTTTGAGAGGGTAGCATCTATAATAGCCAACATATGCATTGAATACTGTCTGTGAGTCAGGTACTGTTTTAAGGACTCTCCATGGATTTTCCTCTTTTAATCCCATTGAGGTTAAACAACTCCATTGAGGTAACTACTATTGTTAACTATTATCATTTCATGGATAAGAAAACTCAAAATAAAATATATTAAGCCCAGGATCCAGCATGACGGACAGATCCAACATCCAACAACTCTGCCATCCATGTCCAATTCTTGGGATTAGCTTCCCTTTGGCTCCTAGTTAGCTGTGGTTCCCAATCCATTTTGCTATGGTTATCAATGGGAAAACTCTTTCCTAAGGCCACTAACTTAAGATTCTAATTCAAACTAAAATGGGCACCCCAAACCACAATTCAGCAAGTTAGAGGTTTCTACTGCAATTCCCCACTCATCAGATTAGAACCCTGGATATCTACAGTTGGTGAGGTGAAGCTTGAGTTTACCTTGAACACTACAAATTCAGATTACTGGACATGGTGTTAGCAAACTGAGTTCATAGGCCCTGACTTAAAGGTCCCATGGTAACCTGTAACTTTGCCCAAGGTTAGGACATATCAATTCACGTTGTTTTTCTCTTCGTCCTCACAATTACAAGTCAAAGGCCTTACATACTATAAACCTTGGCGGGGAGGGGTGGGGGGGTGGGGACTAAATGAATGGTGAAAATCTTAGCCCGATTCCTACTGGTCAGTCACCAAAATTCAGCATTTTGACTGATCCAAACCTTTAAAATTGATCATCAGAAGTTGGTTTAGTAAGGTATAGTTTAAAGTATGACATAAAGGGACAAAACTATCTAATTGGGCACACAGGTAAGAACCTGATTTCACCTGCAACTGAGTAGGCAAAATACAAGAATTCCTATGAAGCAAATCATGTTTCCATAAAGCTCAATTTTACTCAGACCCATGTCAACAAAAATAAATTCTCAGCACCTTCATTTTTTCTCTAGAGTAACTCCCTTCTACAGAATCATGCCCGACAGTAATTCAGCAGGAAAACTCGGATGGACAAAGCGGCTGATATCAAAGAGAGTGGTCTCAGTGTGCAATGAATTCAATTTCTAGCAATTTTGCCTCAACAAATTTCCATCATCGCCCAATTTTGCATTCATGTTGAAAGTGTAAAGCAAGTATATTTGAATCACTATTTTTTAAGCCTGTATTGTGCAAGGTCTTCATCTAGCATTGGGTTTGTCTCATATTTTCCAACTCATGGCACTTAGTTTTACCAAATCCATTTCTATGAAAACAGACAGGAAAGACAGACCATGTATCAGACACCTCCCACTCACACCACACATAATGAGGCTACAGCTGGTGCACATTCAATTCAATTGGTAACAGGTGTTTGGAGGAAATGCTCTAGCAGATAAGTGCACTCGTCTTTAGGTTCTTAAAAATAACTAGAGCATCTTAATTCTTCTATACAAACAAACCCATCTGACCCAGGCAACAGGAGAAAAGAGGAAATCAAGTGACCTATAACAACAAGGGAAGCAACGGAGAAACAGAACTGGAAACCTCACAGCCAACAGCAGCTGCGGGCAACGACACTCAGGGCTTACAGATGTTCACGAGAGAACTAATTGGCCCAATTTTGAATTACTTTTTAAAAACATACACTTCTTGAGGCTTCAGGAAAAAAGCCCATTTAATTCTGGAAACTGTAATAATTAAAAAACATAGTTACCCTTTCTTCTACCACCACAGTCTCAATTTCGTATGCCAGGGAAAATGGGCATTAAAAATGACCACTAATGGCAGAGTGTGACAACCCATCAGGATAAATCAAACAAATGAAATTTAACGCTCAACTTCCCAAATGCTGACCACAACAAGTCCTCCTTGGCCTGAAACAGCCATTTGAATTATTGTTTTCCTTTTTTAAGTGGCACTGAAATGACCAAAATAATTTCATCTTCTTTTCATGACTTCATGAGTCACCAGCCTGTCCCCGTAGACCAGTACATTCCTGATGAGTCGTTCTATTATTAAAATTAATGAGTACTTGGTTTGGCCACAGGGGGGCTAGCAATACAAAAATGTGATGACTAACTCGGGGACTAAAAATTAAAAGCTCTTATTAAGAGGCACAAGGATTACTAAGGACACATTAAGATCCTTTTATTTTAGATTTCAGAAGTAACAAGGTCCCAGTATGATACACGAGCCCCATAGTGCATTAGTTTTATCATTAGACGCTACAATGACTCAGTGCCCTCAATCCTTCTTTCAATTTGTTGCCGTAGCACAAAACAAGAATATTTCAGCTGTGCTTATCTGAAACTAATTGCAATTTTCCACCTCTTCACACACTTGTGAAAGCAGCTATGGCTAAACTAAAGCTAATATTTCTCCTAGGTGAGAAAGAACTCTATTTGTCAGGGGTATGCCATGACTGCTGAAGCAATGAGACCTTATAAAAATGATGAGTCTGGAAGTGCCAGATGAATGGGATTTTAGAGAACCACGTGAACCAGAAGCACACGGCTGCTATTTCAGGAGGCCGAGGAACCCAGTAAAGCAGAACCCAAGAGTCAGAGAAGCACTGGGCGCCGAATCCAGAGGTCAGGTGTGGCCCAGGGAAGCCTGTTTCACTGCCTTCTCTGTCACGGCAGCAGAAACCAATCTCCGGGCCTGGGCAGTCTGGAGCAGGCAAGCAGAACTGACTGAGAGCAAAAGCACCCTTCACAGAAATTCAACTACTCTTTAACACTACGAAGCAAATGAACAAACGCAACGAGAGTCACCGCTCCAGCTAATGAGGACGACCAAGGCAATCCAGTCTTAACCGTCAAGGAATTAAGGGCATTTAAAACTGATGGCAACCATGTGTACGTTATTTCTAGGGTTTTCAGGGCCCTGTCCTGCACTGTAAAGATGGCAGCCAAGTAGGGAGGAATGGCTCCTTAGAAACTGCTGAGGGGGGAAAAAATGAAGACTTAATTAATGAATGGGCATAGGGAAATACTGGTTTAAGAGGATATAGAGCAACCTAATCACCTTTGGCACAAAACTGGGTTCGTACCATTTAAAATATTTCCAGTGGTGACTCCCACATTATTTGCAAAGACAGAGTGCTGACTGGCCATCCAAGGCCAATCCAACCTCACTGTGACAGAGACTAAAATGCCAAATGCTTTTGTCAACCTTATTTACACAGAGGAGTGGTTGAGTGATCAGACATGAGCCCAGGCGATCTGAAAAAGCTTCCCTTTTTCTAACAAGGGGACAAACTGACACATCCCATCCTTTGCCCTTTTGCCTCAAACACAAATGTAATGAGTGCACTGTGGCAGCCATCTTATGGCCACCAGAGAAAAGCCAAAAGAACTATACAGAATTAGCTCTGATCTTATTGAGTCATTGAACCAAATGCCTATTTCAGACGTTTTATGTGCATAATAAATAATAAACTCTACTGTCACTGGGCTTCCTGTTACTTACAACTGAATGCTTTCCTAAGGGATACGAGTGCCATTTTGTTGTATCCTAAAATTCAGCCCCTATAGAAGAATGCAGCCCCATCACATACCTCAATGTACCTCAACTCTCTAGTGGCAGGATTACAGGAAATCTTTATTTTCTTCTTTTACTCACATGTGTTTTCTAAATTATTATTATTCCATGAAGTTTTATTTGGTTAAGGAGAAATTACAAATGAATATTCATTTGACACCAATATGGCCTTGTAAGATAGTTTAACATAAAAGGTTAAAAAAACAAAACAAAACAAAACAAAAACCAAAAAAACCTGGAGAGTTATACCACGATTCTAGAAGGTAAGCTCAAAAGAAGAAGCCCATTCTTGGCTTGTAAATCTATAAATCCAATATATTCCCATCCAAAAAAAAAAAAAAATCATGTATAATCGAACTGGATATGCGAATTCAAAATTTTACCTGTTAAAACAAAGACCTACCAATAATTTTAAAAGAAAAAAATTAGAAAGTACTTGTCCTACTGACTTCTAAGGATGACAGCACCTAGCATGGAACTGGAACAGACACAGGTAAATAGCTAAATTATAATTTCTAGAGAGCCCAGAACCAGAGCCATGCACCTATGGTACAGTAGGCATCTAAGGAAATATTAGCCTTTTACTAGTCACTGCACTTTTATCCATACGACTCTGGGTGGGCCTATGTTCTCATATGACTTCATTTCAAGGACACATTGAAGGAGAGCTGACCCAAACTGAGATTTTTACACTGACAAGCAAAAGAATCCATTTCTTTCTGGGTAGATGAAAAGCCCAGGAACCATTTATAAAAAGACAGACTATAGTGAAAAGAATGAAGCCAAGATGATGAGAAATGGAGACAAAGAAGAAGAGAAAAAGAAAGAACACCTGATGGCATTTGAGCCCTTGGTCATAACTGTTTTCCCAGGGAAGGTTTATTTAAAAGAATTCTAAAGATCAAGAAGCTGTAAAGGAAGAAAAAGACAACATTAGTAGCACAAAGTCTTAAACTTTTGCATAATGATATTACGAACAAGGTTTAAAAAATGAGCAACGAATTGGGAGAAAATAATTTTGCCCTTATTTAACAATAATAGATTTCCAGAATATATACAAATCCATAAGAAATACAGAAAACTGGTCAAGAATTTGACAATTTGGAAAGAAGAAAATAGAAATACATATCAAATGCAAACCAAACTTGGGAGTAATTGGTTGAGGTACTTAAAATCAGATAAGCATTTTACATAATTACTATATATTCTCATACATTTCTCCTCATAGGCCCTTCAGTCTTAAAATAGTAAAGAGTGCTAATGTGGTCAGTCATATGGGATCCCTGGAAGTCCCTTTGTACAATTTATATCTTTTCTCTCTTTGTGAATACATCTATGTCTACGGGGACTATCAGAAAAACATAAAACATTAATTCCTTTAAAACTGAAAAAGGAATAATAGGAAAGAGATTTAAAGAATATGTGTAACATTTGTTTGTAGTTTCCGAAATTATTGTTCTAACATTAGAATTAGGGAAGTGTTAGCTTAAACACATTTTTTCCCATTAAAATAGTTAACGTCTACAGGCCCACCCAAAATGCCTCAGGTATTTCATGAAGTTAAAAGAAACTATTATTCACACACTTAACTGAAGAAATTGGTTATTATGAAGTTATAACTAAAAAATACATGTAAAATAAAATATGCAATCACTCTTAATTTCAAGTTATACCTGAACTCTAAGAAGCCACAATTCTAGCAGTTATTAGATTTCCCTTTCACACATTTCCTGGGAATCACATTTATAACAGATTCCAGGACAAAAATGTTTTTACTAAAAAAAGAAAGAAGAGAACCAAAATGTCAGCTAACATTTCCTTTCAGGAAGCATCTCACTGTGGGTGTTTTAACAGGCTTTGATCAAGGAATAAAAAGCAGATGAATTAACAAACATATGACATAGGTCAGAAGCAACGCGTGAGGGGAAAACACTTACCATACTAATTCCCCATGCTTGTGCTCTTTTAAGTACAATGAAAAAATGGACTGCTGGATTTGGGCAGTTAGTATCGGGAGAATTCTCTTTACTATTCAGAGCTCTGTAAGAATCATGCATGTTTTATGCGCCACACCCCTGTATCTCAACATCCTGACAGGCTGTAAGGGTATGAATCTAGTAACTATTTATGCGAAATAAAATTCTAATTTTTTTTTTTAAACTCATGAAAAATGGGAGGCTCTGGTTTGAAAACTGAATCACTAACACTGGGCTCATGAAATCCATAGGACATTCAGAGAATGCATATGGCAGGTACCAATTAAGTGGCAGAGAATAGATACGCAACTTCAGATTTTTGTTTGTTTCACCTGGGGAGGAGGAGAGGCAGCCAGGTGGTATTTTAAACAAGGGTGATACCTATAACATTCTAAGCAAAAGGGGCTGAATCAAAGCTGTACAATTTATGTTGAAGGGATGGGCATCTCCTGGTCCAACACCCCAGTTAACTGCTCTAGGTGAGGTTAGCTGCTATTTTCTGAAGAGCTCAATGGTCCACATGATGCTGAGGTCAGAGGTACTCAAGACCCCACAGAAAGCCCTCTACCTGACAATATAATTTCTCTCTAGGATTTAACTCCATTCACACCCACTGGGAGCAGAAAGGGTCAACGAAAGACCCACGTTTGAAACCTAACCAGTCTTTGCATATGGTGAAGGTTCCCTTGCTTGCCTGGCTTCATCCCTTTTCAATTCTTCTTCACTGTGGGTTACCTGGAGACCAAATCCTTCGTCCTCTGCTGTTGAATCCACCCAGTGTTTTAGCATTTCATTCATCCTTTCCAATACCCACCAAAACCACTCTGTTAGGGTCTTCTTTTCCTCACATCCAGCCCCATAATTCCTCCCAAAGCAGTTAATTCTCCTAAGACTCCTTCTCTGGGTCTCTGGCATCTAGGCAGAAATGCTCAGATGAAACACCAAAATTCATCCTTACCATGGTACTTGTTTTGTTTCTTTAAAAATCAGATATGGTATATTCCATGAAACCTGACTACTTTTTCTCTCTGGCCAGTGCGGGAGTCATGAAGTTGGCAGTGATGTAGGAACGGAAGATGGAGGGGAACAATAAGACACCGGACGCTGAAATCAAGCTCATCTTAAGAAAATGAGATGGAAAAAGTAGGGCAAGAAATCTCCTCTCAAAATAAGAAGAATTAACTCCAGATATGTATGGAAATTCCATTTAGGATAAGAATCAGCGACAGGAAACAGCCAGAAGGGACTATTTGTACTGAAATACAAGCCATTAACTTGAGCCAAGCTAACAGCAATGACTGCCGTGGCAACTGCTGGCCGCAGATAATTAGTTTAGAACCTATTTGAACATGAATATTTTATCATGCAGCACAAAACTCGTTATGGAGAAGAATTAGAGAGCCAGGACGTCTAAAGGCTCTGGAGAGGTGATCTGTCAGCTCCCAATAAAGAGCCTTCTAGGAGAAAGCAGGTTTAGTGATTCAGCAAGACTGGATTTCATTAAAGCTACAGCAATCCATTAGGAACATATCTGGTTCCAAGCTACGCTGCGGCAATGTCACTGTGGGCAGCAAGTGACAGGAGAAATGGAGTCAGTGAAAAGTCCCTTCCGGTGGTCCCAATTTCTCAGTGATGCACACATCCCGTTTCTATCAGAATACAACTTAAGGGGCGCCAGGGTGGCTCAGTGGGTTAAGCCTCTGCTTTCAGCTCAAGTCATGATCTCAGGGTCCTGGGATGGAGCCCCAAGGTGGGCTCTCTGCTCAGCAGGGAGCCTGCTTCCTCCTCTCTCTCTGCCTGCCTCTCTGCCTGCTTGTGATCTCTGTCTGTCAAATAAATAAAATCTTAAAAAAAAAAAAAAAAAAAAACTTAATGTGCCTGGCCATTTCTGCTATCAAAGCCTAACTACCCTATGTGCTTAGGTATGGAAGGTGAAACAAGTCAAAATTTTGAAAATTAAAAAAAAATTGCACTTTGCCGGCTATGTCAGAAGTGTCACACTGTTACTTTTCCTTCGAAAACTGTTGAATTTGGTGTTACTCGTTGGTTATCACAGCGAACAGCCATTGGTGACAGTCTTACGTGCATTCATTTATGCCACGAATTAATCTATGAGGTCAGTACCACTGTTGTCCTTATATTTTGTAGATGACCCAACAGCTAAGTGATGCTAAAGTAAACTTGTCTGAACTCATGGAGCTGAAGAGCAAAGAAAACATTTAAACTTCAATCTGGCAGTCTGATCCTAACGTCTGGGTTCTTTCTATATGTATTTCTAGTGACCCTAGGGCTCCTGAATATAAACCTGGCTTATAGAAAAACAAAGTTCATGTCTGTATATTTTATTTAAAAAATAAAATAAAAATAAAGGCACACAAGTATTACTAAAATAAAAACCTACTATTGTGAAGAAATAAATGTACCTTAAACGTCAAATTATAGGTTATCTTTGAGGATGAGACATGAAACGTCTTGCCTGAGAAAACAGTTAACACGTAGCTAATGTACTACCTTCTTCTTAACCACAACACACTCAGCGACCAGCAAAGAAAAAAGATATTTTAATAACTGCTACTTTTTCAATCTACTCTCTACACAGAATAGCCAAATCTCCACAGTTCCCTAGGCTGATGGGGAACTCAATAAATATTTGTTCATTGTTATTTAGATAAATAACTTGCCGAGGCCATTCTGTGTTAAAGGAATTAACTCATACCCCAAGGGTGTTACAGGCTAGATTAATTTTCCGATAACTTCCAATCCACTGCTTGCTCAAACATTTTCCATCTACAGCAATGTCTTGGAGGTTTCTATGTATTTTATGACATACTGCCATACCTGAGGGGAACTAGAAGACAAAGAATGTTATGCTTGTTAATCTACCTTTTTAAAATTGAAGTATAATTAACATACAGTGTTACATTACTTTTAGGTATATAATATAATGAATCAATAATTCTACACATTTCTCAGTACTCATCAAGGTAGGTGTACTCTTAATCCCCCTTTATTTATCCATCCTCCCACCAACTCCCCTCTGGCAACCACCGGTTTGTTATCAGTTAATCCATCTTTTGGTTCCATAAACATTGACTATATGTAAGTTGCAAGGCACAGGCGATTAAAAAAATTCTTAAGATAGGATTCGTGCCCATAAGGATGTCACAGTCAAGTTGGGGAGATAGATATATAAATAAAAACCTACAAGGCAATGTGATGGTTGTTAATACGTAAGGAACTACTGAAACAGGAAAGAGAAGACATTAAACTCTAAGAGGTCAGGTAGGGCTCTATTGATGGAAAGTGCTCTGTGATCAGGATTTGGCTCAGGGTAATTTTGTCAGAGAAAAGTCTATTTGGTTGTATTTTGAAGCTCAGATCAGGCAGAGTACCAAAGACACCACCCTGGCCCTGGGTGAAGGCTGAAGGAAAGAAGCAATGAACTTCTCTACCCGAGATCAATTAATTTTAAAATTGACAAAAACCATAATAATTCCATTTCTGGTGCAGCGAGCTTAGGAACCTAGAATTTAACATATTTCAAGATTCTTCTTACTCGAACCTTATTACCAATAAAGACTTCTATAGAACAGTATTTAATTTCTGAAAGCTAGAGCTTAAAATCTAATACTGTGAGGTTTTCCAACTTTCAGGAGAAGGCCTGGGCTGCATTCCTATAGATCTTAACACTAACACAGAATAAAGCATGACTCAAGAAAAGCTGACATTCAGATATCTAAATTTATATAACAGATATACTAAAGTTTTTCAACATACAACTGAATTCTCACTTTCAAGATCACTCACCTCTAAGCGCATTTCCTAAGGAATTTACATTATAAGATTTAAAATCTGTATTATATGTATTTTATAAAGTAGGAATATTTATAGATCTACATAAGATCTACTTATTAGTAAAACAAAGTGTAAGCATCATGGAATAGACACGGTGGGGGCAGAGGCCCTGGTGGTGACCTGCTGCCTTAGCTTTCAGTTTCCCAACAGCCCAACAAACCCTGTGATCACCTCTCAGCATGTGGCGAACATGGAAAATCAAACTAGGTCCTACTGACTTCCCCTGGCTGTCATCCCCTATTCCTGGTTCCCATTATCGACTCCATTTCTAGAAGAGAAAATCTGGGTCTGGTAAAGTGAGAAAGATATTTAAAGGCAGAAAATCATATTTGAGATGGACTTTGAAAGACAGACTTTATTGAGTGGATACATATTAAGTTTACAAGGGAGAAAGGATTCTAGGGAGAACTCAGAGCACATGCAAATACACCATAGGTGAAAAGGATTAAGGGCCCAAATAGTAAGTTTGGGGAGGGGGCCGGGAGGAAGAAGTATAAGGCATAATGAAGTCTTGAAAAGGGAAGCAACATATTTGGAATATTATTTGAGGATGACTCAATACATTCCATGAAAGCCAGAGTTAAGGAGTTTCTTTAGAGAAGGCAGACATAATCCAAGTGTGAAGTAGCAAAAAGCCTGAATTAACTGGGGCAGTGGGAATGAGAAAAAGTAAATTATAGACACACTGTGATTTAATAGTATCTTTTACATGTATATCATACTTTATAAAACACTTCATATCCATTATCATATTTGATTCTCATAATAATTCTGTAAAGTAAGTAGGGTATATAATACTGTCCCTACCTTATCACTGAAGAATCAGTGCCTGAGACCTGCCCAGTGCCACCTGCCCACTAGTAAATGGCCAGGGGAGTATGAGAGCTCAGTGCATGTCAACACCCAAGGATCCTTCAACTATACAAAGAAAGCAAATGGATCATACGTGAGGAAGGGTAAGTTCTGTTCCTTCCTTTATTATCTCAAACACATTTTTTTCAAAGACGTATTAATCTTTGAAGGGAAACACAACATAATAATAAGATATGCCCTGATTTCACAAATGCCTAAGCCTGAAAAAAATAGGTTTTATTATCAAGAGAATATGGTGTTTAGTACTTTCCACCAGATACTGTGCCAGGGGCTATGAATACCGTGGCAGATGCATGCACTGGTCTGACTGGGCTGACTGTGTTGATTACATGCATGTGATCAGCTCCATCACCAGTCCCAACTGGAGATAGCCCTCCCTCCAAGCCCGTTCCAAGTCACTATTGAGTCTCGGCAGTAACTATTCAATTTGCCATATGCTCCCGGAGGTGGCTGTGGTGGAAAAGAGGTAATTCCTAGTGTATCTGGCTTTTGAAATAACTTCAAATACCAGTAATTAGGCCTCAATTTCCCTAACATGTGGGTATCAATAAAATACCCCCAGATAAAAGTCTCAGATCCATCTTAAACTGTAAACAAGAAGTACCTTTTTGTTTTTACATGACAATAGTAACACAGACATCTTCAATGACTTCTGCTCTGTTAAAACACCTGCTTTGAAGAGATGCTAAAACACAACAGATGCAATGTAAAACAATGCTAGCTGACACGTAAACCAGCAACTCTGTCTGGAGCTCAGAACAGCATTTCTATGAGGTCTGAAAACCAGGTTCAATGGAACCATTTTTTTTTTCCATTTTTGAAATCAAAGATTCTTAATGATATAAAACAAATGCAATATCATGAAGTCAGAATGCAACTAGTTTTATTACTTCTTATATTCAATTAAAATGCCAAATGCCATTCACAATACCATTATTCCTGAACCATGAAAACATGCTTAAATTCCTTATTATTACGCTCAAAGAGGTCCACAATGATCTAACTCTATCTTCTCATACAGACTCAATAAAACAAAAAAATTAATTTCCCTCTTCACTCCACGAGCCAGAAATGGGGGACGCTGTTAATGAGGTAATAGAAACACTACTGCCATAGCACTAATGCGCTCACTTAATGAATTATTTTTTTCTTGGTAATTACTATAATAACAGTAACTCATCCTCAACTTCAGCATCTTAACACAAGGATATTATTTCCATCTCCATATTTAGTTTGGTTACCTCATGGACAAATTTAAATGAATGAAAATCAGCTAGATTACAGGTGGTAAGGACCCCAAAAGAAACACCATATGGAGAGCCATATGCTTTGGCACTTTATCAGCGTGTGACAGAATCCTGGAATCTATCTTCAGAATAACTGACATCCTCTCCGTATCAATTCTCTGTACTGGTGCTCTAGAACATTCACATTTTCAACCTTATGCTAACATATTCTATGTCTAACTACTGAATGCTGTGAATCCAAAGGCACAGCAGTTACTGTCCTCCTTCCAAAAAAGTAAACAGAGCCATTTCAAAACAACTAAAATTACAAAAACATCATCTCCCTATACGCTAGCCTGGAAAAATTACAAGAGGAAACTTTCTTTCTGAAGAAAAACCTGGTGGTGCTGGGGGGTGGGGGGTGGGTGGGAATCGAATGTCAAAGCAGTGAGTAGCTACAGCAGTGCCATTGACGGCAGCGGTGGATCCGGGAAAGGTACACACAGTGGAAGCTTCTCTCACCTAGCAAGGGTCACACAGCAACCGACTGATGTGTCACGAACCACGCTTCGCATCACACTTTTCATTGAAGATGATCGGAAACGGCCCCTCTGCGGGGTCACTTATCAGTCATGGTTGAACCAGAGGAAGGGTACCAGAGGGAGGGAGAGGTGAAGAGATCACAAGGCAGTAAGCGAGGGCTGGCGAGGCAAGTCTGAAACCCACAGGGCAGAGGCTCTCAGAGAAGGGCAGGGGCTACCACTCAGGCCCCAACGGCAGCTGTTGCCCACAGACAGAATTTCTGCTTCAAAGAAGGGGCAGCTCTGCTCGTAAGGCCTTCTGCTGGTGTCCTGGGGCCCACCCACAGTATCTAGGATGTCCCCGTGAAAGCCATCGGATGACTGACTTTAATCATAGCCCCCAAATACCTTCAGAGCAACAGCCCTAGATTAGTTTTATTGACTTAACTAGGAACTGTAGCCTAATCAAGTTAACACCTCAAAAAGATCATCACGGGTTATAGTTTGGAAGCTGGCACTATTTCCTAATTTGTAGGGTTAGGGGACAGTGGACAACACTCATCCAGTTCTATCTCAGCTAAATGTGAATGCTTACACTTTTTAAATTTCATAAAAATGGATGCTACAATATAAAAGGCCTTATATTATTCTGAGAAACAAACTGAGGGTTTTGGAGGGGCGGGGGGTGGGGGTTGGGTGAGCCTGGTGGTGGATATTAAGGAGGGCACGAATTGCATGGAGCACTGGGTGTGGTGCCTAATCAATGAATCTTGGAACACTGAAAAAATAAAATTAAATTAAAAACAAAAAATTTTAAAAAGGCCTTAAATTAATGATGGTGGTGGTGGGAATAACAGGAAGGCCATTACTCTTGAACAAAGCTGATGTCATTAAATACTAGAAATTGCTCAGAGATAGGGATTTCACACTCTTAACCAAGGAGCTCTGTTTTTCTAAAAAACCTTTATGACTTATATTCATGCCAGAAAAATAACTGTTATTGTAAATGACAACTGTAACTGTGTAACAAAACAAGCATCATCAGGGTGTGGTACTGAATCAACCAGAACACAGTACACTCCTCTACGGAAGGGCTGAGCTGCAGTCGAGATCCTTCACAGGGGGGGGCTAGTGGAACAAGGGAGACGTGGTACCTGCCCACAGAGAGCTTGTCCTGCCCAAATAAATTGTTTACTATGTAACATCTCTTCCCTATCACTGCAGAGTTGTTTAACACCATAATGAAAGTGACAAGAGTTTTGTAACAAAAACCATGGCTTCAATTCAAAATACAGAAGCGTCCTATAACACACTTCACTAAAATTTTGATTTATAAGAAAAAAATCAGTGGAGAAATGAAATTCACTGGGTTCTTACTGCTTATGGTTACGGTTAAGTACTAGGCATGTATATACATTTCAAGTTTCAAGCTGTCAGGACAGGGCTCCTGGGTGGCTCAGTTGGTTAAGCATCTGCCTTTGGCTGGTCATGATTCCAGGGTCCTGGGATCATGACCTGAGCTGAAAGCAGAGGCTTTAACCCACTGAGCCACCCAGGTGCCCCTCCCTTACATTGTTTTGATAAACAATGTACCATATGATAGTTTCAAAGTTACATTAGTGGGCAGAAAAGGTCAGACTTTTATGTAATGGAAATACAGGATGAAAACTGCGCTCCAGACTTCCACCTGCCGAAGTTTCCTGCGTTGTCCTCAGTTACAATGTATGTGTAAACAGAAGCAGAGTAATGTTCTTGGACAGATGAAAGTACAACACAAAAGGAGACTGATAAGTGAATAAATGTCAACTCAGAGGATGTTCCATAATATCAAACAAAGGTTCCGTTCTTTGCTCACCTCTGATCAGCCTTTGACTTTTCCACAATGTGGGCGAAAAATACAATCAAATGTCTATCAAGTTTATGCATGCCATGAGACTGGGAAGACAAGAAAAACAATTAAGATTCCAGGAGATCATGACCATCTAGGGCTATCTACGCACCCAAGCTAAGATGAAGAAAATTTCAAAGAATAAAGAACAAGGTCTATAATAAAGAAAAATCAGCCATCAGCCATGTAAGAACACAACAGTATCTAGAAAAGGCAAACTTACAGGGACAGGAAAGGTGCCAGAGGCTGGGGGTAAAGAAAGAGAATGCCTATAAAGGGCTCTACTAGGGAACTTTTGGGGATAAGGAAAATGTCCTAGCTATCAGTTGTGGTGATGGTTACATGACTGTATACATTTGCCAAAACTCATCAAATCATAAATGAAATCTCAACAAACTTGACCTTAAAAATAAAATGGACAAAACTAGCTTTAAAATAGTACCAATGAAGACCCCTTAAACGTCCATATGAATAAACACAAGTAACTAGTGAGAAGAAACATCTAGAGTAGTATTAAATTAGCAGACGTGCAGTTTCTAGAACAAGAGAAGTAAATCACCCAGTTCTCTGGACAGGTCAAATCCCGTCTGTAATGAGTATCCATACTCTAAGAGAGATTTGAACCAACTGAAACTATCAAGAATATCAATCAGAATGTCAAGATTACTGGAGATCCAGAAATATAAACTAGGAAACGAGGGTTTTCTTCTGGAAAAAAAGAGGTTCAGTGGGAACAGGCCGGCCACCTTCATGAATCTCACGGGCTGCCACGGGAGGCTGAGATGAGCAGGTTCTCTAAGCTAGATGGGGCCAAACTAGGACTACTATGATTAAGCACTGATGCAGACTGGAAAACCAGCAGAAGTAATGCAGAGTGAATTCAAATATTAGGAGAATAGTCAAACCAGATGGCTTTTTAAATCCTTTAACATTGAAATTAGTTCATGTGAATGATGAAAAGAATCTGAACTGGGAAACTGTCGCAAACATGGAAAGACAAGAAAACTATTTGAATGTAAAAACTAAATGTTTGGGGGACCGTAAGAACGTGAAGAAATCAGAGAAAGGCAAGTTAAATCAAGCTATAATATTCAATAGGAAAGAAGAAAGAACCCAATGGCTCTCTGTATCCAGTGTTGTTCTAGGTATTTCATACACATTTAATCCTCAGAATAAAGCACTGATGTGGGCATTATTATTATTTTAAGTCCTTCTTTAGAAAAGAGGACATTGAGGGTTGGAGAGGTTCGACAACGAGTTCAACCTCTAAAAACTGGTTGAGTTATGATTCTTACTCGGATTTGACTCAAAAGTCCACATGTCCTTTGAACGCCGAGGTGATTCCCAGTGGTAAGATTAAGTTATCTGGAAAATTAACTTTTGAGAGACACTTCATTTCTTAATGATACTAACAAATGAGGCCTTGCTATACTTTCTCTCCATAAAACAAGAGTCTTGAACCTAATGTGTTAGATGGGTAAAATATCTCATTTAGGGGTATTTGGCAGAGAAAATTACCACACAAGTAAAAAAATTGTTTATCCCCTGCAAATTTTCAACCATATCATGCCAAGCATATCCACAGGTCCTTTGGCTTTTAAAAACCCAAAGTGAAATGGAATTAAAAAACAAAATAATCAGAACAAAAGGTGAAGAGTTATCCTCCTACTCATTCAAGCCTTATCTATTATTTCATGTATGAGATACAAAGCTCTGAAGCATGCTGACCAGGAAAAAAGAAGGAAAGAAATCTACAAATGGAAGATAACAAGGTTTTTTCGGCAGCCAATCAACCCAGCACATCAATAACCTGTTGCTTTAGAAACAGAAATGAAAGGTCACTGCTTTAATTCTCTTGATTTGGCTGAACCTCAAATCTGACAAAATACCATCTAACAAACTTATTAGCATGGTCTTGGAGAACAAGAATAGAGGAAAGGGGAAAAAAATGACAGTATTTAGGTTTTGAAATTTCAGTTAAAATGCAGAAGAAAAAGGCATTAGATTAGACACTGTGAGGTGACCTAATTTAATTTGTTCTAGGAGTTGATAAGAATGGGTTCTGAAGTCCTGATCCTGACTAAGAAAGAAAAGACAATTTCAAAACAAAGGTATCAGAACCATATGGAGAAGTAAGGTAAATCAGTTTCCTACTGGGAAAACAAATGAATGGCGGAAGTTACTATAAAAGTCACTTTACCAGCAGGAATTGAACTCGATTTCAATTTAACTTGATCTTTAAATGATTAGAGGACTAGAAGGAAGACAGATATAACATTAGTCCTCCACATGCTGAGATTATCAAGATTTAAAAATTTATTTTAGATCTGAAAAAAAAATCAAAGCACAAAAACCTGGTAAAAATTTATCTTATACATGCATTTTTCAGTCCATTTGAGTATAATTTTCGAGTTAGGTTGCAAGCAGAGATGATGGGGAATCTTTTGTTCTCTTCAGGAAATATATGCTGAGTTCTTAACACTTTCATTTTCCCAAAGCACCATTACTTGGTGCTAAAAGCCAGGCAAAAAATATATGTATATAATAATAATCAAAATGTAGCCCCTAGCCTTTACTGTTTAACTTCGTTCAGAAAGGTATAATTCAAAATTTTCTAAGTAATGCTATTTCTTGGAGAAATAAGATAAACCTAATTTCATTTACAGGCTAACTAAAGACTGAGGGTCCATTTATCATTTTTAAAATGCTAGCCAGCAGATAAGATTAGTTTCTGTCACTCACAGCACTGTCAAGATGACTCAATATGATTGTAAAGTCGATTTTTATGGCCATATTTGAGCAAATAATAAATGTTCCCATAGAGGCTTCAGTTTGAAGATCTCCAAGAATTTGACTGATACAGAGGATAAACGACAAGCACATTTCCACCAGTAGGTTCATTTGATAATCTCATACTACTGTTTTCTAAAGAAGGCCTAGAAGAAGCCACTAAAATTATTAAGGCCCGATAAAAGCTGTATAGAAATAAAGCTTAAAGAAACTGTGATTATTGCAGCTGAAGAAAAGACAGCACACGGATAACCTAATAATAGTTATTAAATATATGAAAGCTTATTGTCTGAAGGATGGGTTAAGATGAGCGACTCAAGCAAAAAAATGGAATTAAAGAATCAGGTAAAATGAAGAAAGGAACTTGCCCACAGTATTCTCTCTCTCTCTATATATATATATATATACATATATATATATATATATGGCAAATTTTCAAATTTAATTTTTTTGTGCGTGTTCCAAAATTCATTGTTTATGCACCACACCCAGTGCTCCATGCAATACGTGCCTTCCATAATACCCACGACCAGGCTCACTCATCCTCCCGCCCCCTGCTCCCCTCTAAAACCCTCAGTTTGTTTCTCAGAGTCCACAGTCTTTCATGGTTTTTAAGATCTATTTATTTATTTGAGAGAGAGAGAGAGAGAGAGAGAGAAAGAAAGCGCATGTGCACACCCACACACACACAAACATGTGTGTGTGCATGTATGAATGGAGGAGGGGCAGAAGGAAAGAATCCTGAAGCAGACTCCCCACTGGGCGGGCAGCCCTCCAACGGGCTTGATCTCACAACCCTGAGATTACAACCTGAGCCCAAAGCAAGAATCAGATGTTTACTTACCAGACTGCACCACCCAGGCGTCCCTAAATATTCAAAGTGTAAAAATACTCCCCTGAAACTCAACACTAGGAAATACCAACTGAATAATAGCTTAAGTGGAGTCAATAGAATTAATGAAATTATATCTGGATACTCAAAGTAATCTACTGAAATTCCCAAGAAATAATGAAATAAATAGAAATAGTAAATTAAATAGAAACATAAAAATCTGTCTTAGAGAAAAATCTTAGACTACAGAGAGATTATATTGGGATACTCAATTTACATGCAAAGGGAGTTTCAGAAGAGTTATAAAAAACTTGATTGCTTTCTTAAATCATTACCAAAGGGAACTAAATATCAAAAACTGAACTGCAAAGGCAATTAAGAGTTCAGGGACAAATCTAAAAAACCTAAGTTTCCCAAAACACTCAAGCTATTATATTTGTGGTCTAATGAAAATGCGCAAAAATTTATTTTGACAACTGTGGTCATCTCTATAGCTCTCAACTGAATATTTCTAGTCTAAATACACTTACTAATACTTTTAATCTCTAATTTTAATTCTGAATCCATCAACAAGCTTGAAAAGAACAATTCAAATTTTCCTTAACACAAAGAAGACTAAAACTGGTATTGATAAGCAAATATAAAGTTAATGCCATTCACTATATCAGTCTGAAACTATTTCAAATCATTTTCTGAATATCTTTAAATAGGCATTCTCTCTTTAACATTAGGAAGATAAGAGATAAAAGTTGTTAGTAAGGGTGTGGAGATGAGAGAACACTGGTACACCACTGGTGGTAATGTAGATTAGTACAGATATTATGGAAAACAGTATGGAGGTTCCACAAAAAATTAAAAATAGAACTATCATATGATCCAACAATTCCATTTCTAGGTATATATATCCAAAGGAAATGAAAACAGGATTATCAAAAAGATACCTGAATTCCCATGTTTACTATAGCATTATTCACAATAGCTGAAACATGGAAACAACCTGTGTCCACCAATGGATGAAAGGATAATGATGGGGTATATATACACACAATGAAAGATCATTCAAACGAGAGAGGGAAGGACATTCTGCCATCTGTGAAATATGAGTGGACCCTAGGGGTATTACGTTAAGTGAGATAAACCAGACAGAAAAAAGCAAATACTGTATAATATCAATTATATGTAGAATCTAAAAAAGTTGGACTTGTAAAAATATTGAGTAGAATGGTGGTTACCAAGGGCTAGGGTGATGGGAAAATTGGAAGATGTTGTTCAAGGGTACAAGCTTGCCAACTAGTAGATAAATAAGTCCAGGAGACCTAATGCACAATATAGTGGCTACAGTCAACAGTAATGTATTATAAACTTCAAAGGTGCTAAGAGCCTAGATCTTAATTATTCTCACCACAAACAAAAGAAATCATAGCTATGTGATACGACAGAGGTATAAGCTATTACCACGATGGTGGTAGCAAATCAACATGTTGGACACCTTAATGCTATATGTCAATGACATCACAACTTACAGGAAAAAAACTGGGCATTCTCTAAGTGACATAATATTTCAAAACAATTTCTAAAATAAGTTTATAAAATGGAGTTACACTGAATGCTTTAAAAAAAAAAAAAAAGGCAGGGGGCGCCTGGGTGTCTCAGTGGGTTAAGCCTCTGCCTTCGGCTCAGGTCATGATTCCAGGATCCTGGGATCGAGCCCCACATCCATCGGGCTCTCTGCTCAGCAGGGAGCCTGCCTCCCCCTCTCTCTCTGCCTGCCTCTCTGCCCACTTGTGATCTCTGCCTGTCAAGTAAATAAATAAAATCTTTAAACAAACAAAAAAAAGAATTGTTTAAAAAATAAAAAGGCAGACTCAAGAATCAAAAGTACATAAACCCCGGAAGAAAGAATTAAGCCTTTGCCTCCGTCACTGTTAAGTTAGCCACATGATGCAAATATAGTGTCGCGACAAAACTTCTTTCCCCCACATTACTCCTGACATTGCCTAGATTTATTTAATATATTTTTTTTTTTACTTTATCATACTGCTGAAATATCCATCCACCAAATAAGGACCATGGAAAGGTCTACAGATAAGATTTTATTTTTTTAATTCTATTTATTTTTTTAAAGGATTTTATTTATTTATTTGACAGAGATCACAAGTAGACAGAGGCAGGCAGAGAGAGGAGGAAGCAGGCTCCCTGCTGAGCACAGAGCTCTATCCTAGGACCCTGAGATCATGACCTGAGCTGAAAGCAGAGGCTTTAACCCACTGAGCCACCCAGGCACCCCAAGACTTTTCTTTAAAATACAAATATTCCTACAAGTATTTGACTTCCCTCTAAATTTCCTTTTGTGATTGAGTTCGACTTTCAAAGCACTGTGGTCTGAAAATATGTAGGGAACAATTCCAGTCTTTTGGTACCAGTTGAGACCTGATTTGTGACCCAATATGTGATCTATTCTGGAAAATGTTCCATGTGCACTAGAGAAGAATGTGCATTCTGTTGTGTTAGGATGAAATGCTCTGAATGTATCTGTGAAGTCCGTCTGGTCCACTGTGTCATTCAAAGACTTTGTTTCCGTATTGATCTTCAGCTTAGATGGAAGATGTTAACCAGTACTAAAGAATGGAGTAGGTAACAGTGACAGACATTCAAACACACAAAATTAATTTGGATGCCATTGGCAGAGATTTTCGGAGATGGCATACCTAACTTGGGCTTCCTGGATAGTGTCCACATTCTCAAATTATTTGAAAAGATAGGTAGAATCATTTCCAATAAGAAAAAAAGTAAATAAAGACTATAATTAGCTTTATTAAACCTAATTATTTCATGTAGACATAAAAATTCAGAAGACGGACCATGAGTTTCTGTACTGTTACCTATTGTAATGTGAAATCTTTCATGTTCCTAACTGTATTAGAAAGACATTTGTTAGTACTGTCAAAAACAAAAAAATGACTAGCAAGAAGTGCTCTGATTCATTATGTAAAAATAGCCCACATATCAAGGGATTCCAAATTTCAAAACATGTTTTTATAAAAAGTTGTTTGATGAGAAGTAAATAGAAAATAAATCAATGTATTTCTGCGAGAAAGCCTTTCTCTGCTTTCCGAAAGGAAGCTATTAGTTGTGCAAGTGAAACTGGCAAAGTCTATCAGGTCAATACATTGTTCCATAATATATGAATTGATAACTGCTGGCAGGAATCTTTCAAAGTAAGAGATGCAAAGCTTCTGAACAAGGAAGAAACGGCAATTTACCAGAAAAAACATACACATACACATATACAATAAGCTATGTATTAGCAAATGAAAGCCACAGATTTGGAAATTATGTTTATAAATTTGAAAGTAAATAAAAAGGCAACTTAGCAATCTAGCAACCATGGTTCATGGTTATAAACATGAAGCCATGCATGGGAAACGTATTAATGTTCTTTTAATAGTTTTCTGAGGTAATAAGAACTATGATGGGGTAATCAGTTGGAGTTAGACTGATTTTGAATGTTTTCTTTTCCTGGACACCAAGTAGCATATAGTCCTAAGAAATTTCCATTAGGGGCTCACTGACAAATGGGACAGAAACAGAATTCTGGGGCTGGAGTTTGAAGAAAAAGAAATCCAATGGCAACATTTAGATGGTATGTGGTTTACTACAGATGCCATAATGACAAAAAGTGGCCATCAGGAAGAAAATTGCAGCTCCTGTAAGCAGCTGCGCTATGAGGCAGGTGGTATATAAGTGATAACAAGTAATGGCAGTAGGTGTAACAAAAAATGCCTCATGTTCATCTACTGCTTTCCTTGGAAAGTACTCAAAACTACCAACAGGGCATAGCTAACCACTCCTCCCAGGTTTTGGAGGGGGCTGGTGGTGATTTTTTCCCAGGGCTGAATTACAGAATGTTTATCAAAGAATCATAAAGCAAGAAGGGATTCTCTGAGAGTATCTACAGTGAACCCATTACCTCAGAGCAGATAAGCAAGCCTCCTTAGAATTTTCCTGGAGAAAATCTACAAATTCCCAGATCTAAGGATTCTTAAGTTTCAGGGAGCAATGAACTTCTTCCAGAAGGACAACTAAATATTCAGGTTATATCCATGATGGGATCTGGGGAAAGTTTTCATGCTTACAAAAACATATTATAATTTCCTTTTCTACCTTTGAAAACTGCTAAGTCACACACAAAAAAAGAAAAAAAAACCCTCCAAATTATAAATCATTACAACCTACGCATAGATTATGGTTAGCTTTCAGAAAGAACCTATGCCTGAGACAAATGGCTTTTCTAATTCCTGATTAACAGGTACTAAAACAGCCTGTCTTCACTTACATCAGCAAGGACCTGAAGGCACCTGAGATTCAGAACTCTGCGAAGCCACAGTTCTGCCAAAGAAAGCTGGTTCCTGAGTTCAAAATTTGAGTTCATTTTAAAGGTCACACGCTGGCAGTTATGCAAAATGGAGCGCAAGAGGTAAAGTGAAGGACAAATGGGATACAGTGGAATTGGCTATTTACAGCAGAGAGAAGCAAAAGACAGTAAAGAAAAAAAATTCTCTTACCTAATCCAAGCATCACAGTGCTTGAAGCAGAACAGAAGGAAGAAGGACACTGTCCTCACTTCTGTGCAGCGGTTAGGACACTCTGCCACCGTCCTCTGTCCCACCCTTTATAATTATGAGATGAGGAAGTGTGTTTGAGTATGAATCGAAAATTGTTCTTTCTGGATGTAACAGAGTAAAGCAGTCTTAAGCATGCCACAGGAATGAAGCACCAAGGTAAAAGATAAAGAAAGACAAGTAAGTACACATTTCTGAAAAGCAGGATGACAGCGCAGTAGCGGTTTATTTAAAATGTGCAGCATAAAGACCAGTAAAAGAAAAAACCATACACATGCAGCAATTTCACGGAGACAGGTATGCCAGTGTGACCCTTTCCTCAGACACATATTATGTATCCACTAAGGGGTTTTAATCTCCTTGAGAGTATGGACACAATTTCAAAATTATATAATAAATTCAATCCTGGAAGAAAAAGAAAAAGGACTGTAGGTAAAATACTTTAAAGAAGGAGAAGGAGATCTTTGTTAAGCTATGGATGAAGAGAAAGCTATTTAACATCAAACGAAGGTAACCAACCCTACTCCAGCTGAACATTCTGACAAAAATGATGGTTCTTCCCCCAATGATGGTCCATCCATTCTGGAAAAGCAGCAATAGGGAATTCTGAGAATTTAGTCTGCGGTAAGTAAAAGAACACTCTGACTTTCCAGCTCATGTACCATGGCACAAAAGGAAGCGAATCTGGATTCAAAAAAACCTAGGTTTGAGGCTCAGGTCTGCTGCTTATTAGTTATGTGACCTTGGACAAGTTACCCAACCTCTGAAACCGGTTACCCCATTTATCAAAATGAAAATACTCTTATGGCCTCTTGTATCTCTCAATCACAATAAGCAATGTGAAAAAAGCAGGGGTTCTTGTAATTGTTGCTACCAAAAAAGGGAAACATTTATAAGAGAAAACAACATCAACAACTGTGTAGGAGCTATTGTGATCACCATACAAAACTGCGCACAACTGCACGTTCCACACAGTTCATAATTAGCCTTGACTACTGATACATCTTAAATATGGACCATATTTCCACAGATGCTTTGATAAAAATAAACTGAAGAGTGCTATACCACCATTATTTTGGTGGAAGGCAATCTTAAAATTCTACGTATTGGACTACTTTCAGAGGAACGTGGAGAAAAACCCAACATGGCTTTCTGTTAGATTTGACTGCTTAAGGGTGCAGCCAGTGATCACAGTAGATGATTCACACAGGAACAAAGAATCCAAGGAGTAGGGACGGTTTCCTCTTGGCAAGATGAGTAAAACAGATTACAGGTGATATTCTATTTCCACAGGTAGCGTGGGCTTAAAAAGATGGTACGAGCAGTAAATGGGCAGCAACATAAATGATATAAAGAAAAGGATCTGATTTCCTCAGGCTTTCAGGACATATTTCACATCAACCAACAAGGCAGACACCGCTGATATTTGCCCTCGAATCCCCCGTTCCTCCTTCCCAGCATATGGATGACTGAAACATAATAGTTTCCAGAATCTTCCTTACAGCTAGTTCTGGCCAATGAAATGGACAAGGAAGTCGGTGTGGGCAGCTTCCAGAGAGAGGAGCATGTTCCACTTTGCCTGTGTCTACTCGCTGCTGACTAATATGCAGATAAGATGGCAAGAGTTCAAGTCCTCACCTTGGACAAAGAGATCTTAGGAAGGGAGCACACACGTGACAAAACATTAAGAAGAGTGAGCCCAGATCCTCAAGGATGTCATGGATCAAGCCACACACCAGGGCCTGACTACCAGACTTGCATGTGGAAAAAGAATAAAACTCCATCTTGTTCACCCCACCGGGGAGTCCCTATTGTGCACAACTACACCTACCCCTGCAGCCCAGTTAAAGATGTTTGGCAGCAAGTCTCCCAACTTAATAGGGAGAGTTTTAAAGTAAATTGACAGGAGGAAAGACAAGCTCAGATAAAACAGCAATAGAGGAGGCAATCGGTGTGAATGGGCAAAGTAGAAGGACAGACTGTACCCAGGAATATTTTTGCTGAAGGAGAAATCTGGTTAGAAACAACACTGATGACCCTACTGGTCTAACACTCAAGACCAGTGCATGGCCCAAGTAATCTTCCAAGTGAATGAGTGTGATATCTTAAGAATCACTAAAACTTTGGGGTTGTGGGGGCGCCTGGGTGGCTCAGTGGATTAAGCCTCTGCCTTCGACTCAGGTCATGATCCCAGGGTCCTGGGATCAAGACCCGCATCGAGCTCTCTGCTCAGCGGGGAGCCTGCTTCCTCCTCTCTCTCTGCCTGCCTCTCTGCCTACTTGTGATCTCTGTCAAATAAATAAAAAAAAAATCTTTAAAAACAAAAAAAAAAAAAAAAAAAAACAACTTTGGGGTTGTGAACAGAATGGGAAAGACAGAGAGAGTGGGACAGAGAGATGGAAGGAAGGAAGGAAACACAGTGGAACACACCAGTCATTTCTTTTTAGTTGTCCTACTTAATCCTCACAGTAACCCAACAAATCACTACTATTACAGATTGGAGAAATGTGGCTAGAAAAAGCCTCATAACTCAAAAAACCAGTAAGTGGAGAAGCAAGAATCCTAATTCGGGTCTTTGTCTCAGAAGCCCACAATCTTCCCATTACACGAAGCTGCTGGTTCAAGGGAAAACTTACCGGGCTCAGAATAGAAGCGAAGTAAAACACCCAGTCTGGCATAACAGACAAGAGAAATAAACGTGAGAACATCTACTAAACTGAGCCATCAGAAAAGAAAGGGACAATGTGATAGTTCAGAAGTTTTGGAATAAAAGAAGTATATTCATTCAGTTTAGAACAGCAACACAATGTATGCTGGGAATACCTGCACATGCACCCACTAGTCTTAGAAGAAAGGAAATGACAACAGGCTTCAAGGATACAATTCCCGGGCTAGAGTCTACAGATGAAAATAAAAATCTGGGGACACCTGAGTGGCTCAGTTGGTTGAGCGGCTGCCTTCGGCTCAGGTCATGATCCCAGCGTCCTGGGATCGAGTCCCACATCAGGCTCCTTGCTCGGCGGGGAGCCTGCTTCTCCCTCTGCCTCTGCCTGCCACTCTGCCTGTGTTCACTCGCTCTCTCTCCCTCTCTCTGACAAATAAATAAATTTAAAAAAAAATCTGTAAGGTAATATTTTTAATCAGATAAAAGAATTAATACAGTAAAAACATGCAGGAAACTGCTACCTATAAAGTAGTACCAGATTCCTAATCCCCAAACTGTCCTTATTAGTTCGACTGCAAATCATACAATCCTCCCAGAAAACGTTGGCACAAACTTTGGTAACATCCTTGCTTTCCCCAATGTTGAAGTTAGGACTCACAATGGCTCTGGTCATTTAGGTAAGACCGTAAGCCTCAAGGTATGAGGAAGTTTTTTTTTAAAAACTGAGACAGACCCTCGTCACCATTTTCTGGCATCGTGTTAACAAGTCACAGAAGCAAGGCAGCTGCTACGTGACGAAAAGACAAAATCAGGGGTGCCTGAGTTGGTCAGGCAACTGCCTTTGGCTCAGGTCATGATCCCAGGGTGCTGGGATCAAGCTTTGCATCAGGCTCCCTGCTCAGTGGCGAGCCTGCTTCTCCCTCCCCCTCTGCTCTGCCTGCTTGTGCTCTCTCGCTCTCTCTGTCAAATAAATAAATAAAAATCTTTTAAAAGAAAAAAAGAAAAGAAAAAACAAAATCACCAGACCTGGGGTCAGAAAGACTTATGTGCAAGGCCTAGCTTTTATGTATGGGTAGTGTGACTCTGGGTGAGTCACCCACTCACAACTTCATCAGTGAAGTCAGAATGACACTTACCGCACAAAATAAAAATGCCAAGGCAGAAGGCAGGTACACAAAGACATTAGGTTTTGAGGATACTCAATGTACAGTGTTTGAGTTGAATGGATGTGCAAAAAGGTTGTTTATGAAACATGAAATGCATGTGGTTTCATGTGTTCAAGCACAGATATCACATAATGGGACCCCATCTCATTCCGAGATAAGGACTCCCATGCCTTTGTAACGACTGTGCCTCACAAGAACCCAAATGCGTGTTAACACATCCACACAAGTCCCGCTGACAAGTGAGTGACCACTTGGGGTAATGTCAGCTCTGCACATAAAACCTATCCCATTTGCCCCATGGTTTTCCAGCGTATGTCCCCGAAGACAGCATAGTTTCTTTTTTTTTTCTTTTTAAAAATTTTATTTATTTGACAGAGAGAGATCACAGTAGACAGAGAGGCAGGCAGAGAGAGAGGAGGAAGCAGGCTCCCTGCTGAGCAGAGAGCCCGATGCGGGACTCAATCCCAGGACCCTGAGATCATGACCTGAGCCGAAGGCAGCGGCTTAACCCACTGAGCCACCCAGGCGCCCAAGACAGCATAGTTTCAATCAAGAAGCTCTTCAGCTGGATTTGAGGGACTCATTGTGCCCAACGATGAAGATGCTGTTTACATCTGCCGACTTGAAAGCCCAAGAAAAGCCATCTTCAAAGTCTAGTCTTCCCTTCCTTCATTTGAGTCCTCCTGACTGACTTGGACTGCTGATGTAACACGACTTCTGTGTATGTGTATGTGAGCGTCTATACATGTTAATGTAATTCAATAGTACTAGGTTAAACCACAGAGAAAACATTTCTCAGCCCTTGATTAAGGCCTGCATTAAACCATCAGACCCCATCACAAGGCTTGCTGATGAGTAGCTATTTGGACACACACAGAGCTGTGATTTCCATCCACTTTACTAATCAGCAAGTTCAGATTTGCTGCTAATGTGACATTGATGAGCAGGAATGATGCTAATGTGACATTGATGAACAGGAATGACAGCTCAGGGTTGATTAAAATTAGCTAAGGTTCTTCAACCCACGACCAGAATGGAAGGGCTCTGAAAACAGCTACAGCCAAACATGCCTCTCTGAAACAGAGAGGAAACACCAAAAACATATGTTTACTGATTACACATAAATTTGAGCAAATACACACTGCAATGTGACATCGTTTAAAATGTAGGCAGTCATGATTCAAATCCTACACTAAATCAAAAATGGCAATAAACACAGATACACAGAAGCCACGTGCCAAGCAAAGCACAATGTCAAAAGGTAGAGGATATGATTTGATTAGGAAAACACCGAGCATACTGGAAACACAAAGCAAGGGCTTAGCAGAGCTGAAAAAAAATTCTCCGCTCTACAATAATGTAGGAAGAGCGATCTCATCTGCCACGTGGACTTTTTGCATTTGTCACTGACTGGCTGGAGTCAAAGATCTTCTCCATAGCCTTCAGGACAATCAATTCACCTTCCTCCCCTCCCCTTCCTCGCCTCCTCTCCTCTCCAACTACTCCCACACCATGGCGGCCAAGTTCGTATAGAAATACATGGGGAAACAGAAGAAGCACCGAATGGGTATGTAAGAGTCAAAATGTACTCCTGGCAAAACTCAAGAAGCTGGGAACGTGGATCTCTTTTCCAACATGGTGCTCTTAACACCTACGTTTCTCGCAGCTTAGTGCAGGCTCAAAAAAACTAAAAACCAGAAACCAAACAAAACCAGAAAATCTACACAGAAATGGCCTCGTCGGCTGTGGTGCTACCCTAGTCTGTCATGGCAAGAAGCCGACTGTAAGTAATCCACGCGGAACAGGCTATCCTCCTCAGAGCTAGAGTAAAAGAGAATACAGATGTGTTTGGTTTGGTTTGGTTTTCAAGCAAAAGTCCATACAGGCTGCTGCTGTTAAAGTCTAAATAAAGTGGTCAGAGTCTCGTGTCGACAGTACTGAATTGAATTCCCAGAGACAGATTTGCTCAAAACCTAACAGTGAGTCATCCTAAAAGGGTTGGTTATCGACAAGCTACAGTGTCCTGCTACAGGTTTTCATACTAACACTGAAGATCAAGACGTAGTTCCATATAAATATTCATAGGTATGAGGTACTAAAAGAAATAAGTGTATCCTGTGCCAAAAATAGCGGCCTTGGAATTCTAGCAAATTTTAATTCAGGTTTTGTATGATGCTAATATATTGCTACCAGCTGATATATTCTCCTGGTAAACACAAAACAGAAATGGTTAAGTGACCTTCTAAGAATCCAAAAATCCATAAACAGACCAGACACATTTTACAAGCATTTCTGAAAGGAGGTAACAAAGGAGATCAAAGAATAAGACACACTGCTCTGAGCTTCTGTAATCAGATATTGAAAGTCAATCAACACAGGCAAATCTTCAATTACGGTATTCCCAGTGGCAATCATTGACAGGGCTGTTTCTGGGTCATACTCCATCCGTGTAATTTTCACCCTGAAATCTCAAAGAATAGACTATTTTCCAAAGAGAATCTCTCATTTTGAACTCTAACATCTATAGTAAGCTTACTCCCTTTTTAGTAAATAGTCTTTCCTCATGCATAATTGTCTAAATTATCCTTTATTAGAATTCCTTCACAAAAGCAAATTTTCTGAAATTATCTGAATCATCTTATTGCTTCTAAATAAGTCAGTTACAGGAGCCTCTAAACAAATTTATATGGGAGTAAATAATTCAGTGTGTGTGTGTGTGTGTGTGCATGTGTGTGTACACGTGCACGTGCTAAAGTTCAAAATCTAACATGGTTTCCAAACTTATATAAACGTGGCCAATTTATGACTTGGCCACACCAGAATCTTACTTCTAAAAGCAAAAGGTATCATAAGCAGGCTTTCTCCTAGGTCACTGGTATCTTGTAGCATTGCTCTTTGTTTTGTGACAATAACTTACCATCAGAGCACCATGTATGAAAAGCACTCTGGTAAATAAACCACCTACACACCACCTCCTCTTACTCTATCCCTCCCTGTTTACACAGTGGGAAAATGCAATTGATATATTCATTTCCTAAGAGATTTTTCACTTAAGCAATTTATCCTAACTCTTCTCATTCTGAGATCACCCTTTCTTGTATTTGTCTAAAATACTTAATTCTGACCAGCCATATGCTAATGAATACAGTTAGTAAGTCAAGTTCAGGCTAATGAGAAAGAAAAAATTCAGAGAAGTTTTGGAAGGAAGTGCGCTCCCCAAAACTGTAAGTAGTAAACACCAGGTACTTGTACGTCCACTGAGCCTAAAAACTATCTAAAATTTCTAAAAACTATCCAATAAAAATTAATTAAAAAAACAATCCCATTATTACGAGACAGATTCACTGAAGAGAAGGGGTATAACGGAATTCTCAACTCCAAGAAGGATTTATATTCCTAAGGACTATTGGATTTTTCACAGAAAAAGAACTTTTTTTTTTTTTCATGTGTTTTTTTCTTACGGAGTTTGACAGACTTGCTCCCCAGCCTTCTCCGGGCCTCTGAGGAATGACAGTGCTACAGGCCCTGACTGTAGCAAGTCTCCCTTGGTTTTACCACAATGTTCCTTTGTCTCCCCTCCAGTTTCCATCTACTTGCCAACATTTTACAAATGAATATAAATTCAATTAATGAATCTGTGGTTAGAAGCCAAGTAGACCATACTCTAAGTCTAAAATGCTAAACATGAAAGAGTTTATTAGAGTAACACTAGTTTAAAAAGCATGGATACTCTCCAACATGGATGGTTAGTCTCCACACAACATGGAAGGCAACTTCTGTGGTTCAGGAGTTAAACCTAGGAAAGGTCACATACATTCATCTACAGTCAACAAAATAAAGATAACCTTCTCATACAAAGAAAGCATGAGTTATACTCTAAAAGCTACGAATTGGGTACTACACTATTAATTTTAATTAAAATCTCTACTTCACAAGAAATGTTATTTTATTCTTTTCCTACAGTGCTGTTTGCTACAGAAAATACATGTGTTAAGAGGTATGTGGTTGTATACATACACCTGGTGTCCATTACTCCATCCACGTTTACTGTTCAGTCTCTACTAGGTCCTGCCTCTCCGAATCTTGCTGTATGTCTCATAGATGCCTTAGTTTAATGAGGCGAAAAAGAGGGTTAGGGTAAGCCCCTCTGCCACGCTCAAGGTTATAGAATTAATAGGCCACAGCACCTGACATCATTTGTTCCTTCCTCACAGATGCCTTGAAATGAAAGCGAATCCACTCACATCCTTTGCTTCCTTCTACCTTTGACAAAGCTGAACGTGTACAAAACCTCGAGCCTTTCTCTGTCATTGTTTCTGACTTTTCATTCTCAAAACCCTCCAGCTTCATTCATTTATCCCCAACTCGAGTGACTTAGAAATCACAGGACCAGGGCGCCTGGGTGGCTCAGTCTTTAAGCATCTGCCTTCAGCTCAGGTCATGATCCCAGGATCGTGGGATCAAGCCTCACATCGGGCTCCCTGCTCAATGGAAGCCTGCTTCTCCGTCTCCTGCTCCCTCTGCTTGTGTTCCCTCTCTCGCTATCTCTCTCCCTCTGTCAACTAAATAAATAAAATCTTAAAAAAAAAAAAAAATCACAGGACCAACTTTCTTGGATTAACCAAAAGTATACAGAGTATATTTAACTTCCCTTTAGGAAATTTGTATTTAAAGAGGGATAAATGTACCTCTGTTTATACTTAGCTGATGGGTAAAGAAAATAGCCAGGTGTTCAAAGATTTGCCTCTTTCCTAGACTACAGTAGCACACCACTCCCACGTTGGAACTGCCACTTCTTGGCAGTGCAGCACAGATTCAGAGTGCAAGCTCTGGAATCTGATAGTAGCTCCTGCCCCAACCATACCCATGCAGGCCATGGGAGCTGGGGCATATTACTCGACTGCTCGGGACATAAATTTTCTACACATATTCCCACACTTCCTAGAGGATTAAATGAAATAATGGAAGTATGTGGTTGACACGTTGTACTTTCCCAATAAATGTTAGTGGAGAGGTTGAAATGTTTCTCTCTCCAATTACAAAGGAGGCTCCAGACTGCTATCCCTGCTTATTTCATTTGCAAAGACCAAATAACTCTCCAAGTTGAAAAATGATGACCTAGATAAGCCTCTGAATCTCCAGATGAAAGTAGTATTTTAAACATGATTTCTCTAAGTGTCTTTTTGTTCTGAATAATCATGCCTCATAAGCAACGATGCCACATGAAAAATGAACACAGACACAGAACTCATCAAAAGGTAACATAATAGGGATCAAAATCAGAAAGGCACAGGTATGAATCCCTGTTACACAATCTACTCAAGGAGTTATTTGATCTTTCTGACATTCAGTGCCCCATCTACAAAATGGGATAATACTTACACCTCATAGATTTATTACCGCCATCAAATGAAGTAATATGAGCGAAACACCTGGCACAAAATAAGGGCTCAAACATAAGCTCCCTTCCTCGATGAGCATAATGAACTTAAATTAAACCCCTGCCCCAGAAAGTTGCTTTTTATCCCCAAGAGAGCAGGGATATCTGGATGCTCGGGATTTATCTGTGGGAATCTGTTCTTAATATTGTTCTAGTTACATAAACAAGTGATGTGTACTAATTACACTGGGGTTTTACTTTTTGAAATGAAGGCACACCATATACCATAAACATAATAAAAAGCAAAAGAAGAAGAAGAGGATAACAAGGGAGCAGCTGCTATAAATTGTGCCCATCATTCAAAGATACAATGGGGCCAATAGAGTTTTTCAATAAAAGCAAAGAGAACACTAGGTGGTAATGAAATGGATACTTTAGATCTTGGGAAGCAAAACATATTCAGTACTCTTTGGGATGCCAGGGGAGGCTCGGATAACATCTCCTGTCTTAATGAGCTATCCTCCATTCCCAGCTGTTCAGAACAATGACAGAGTTCACTGCGGCAGAGAATCCACATACGAAAACTCCATAGTCCCTAGAGCCAGAGGTGCAGGGCAAATGCTAAATCATACATCTGTTGGTGTTTGGATGTATAAATGAACAGGGACTTGAAAAAAAACAACAACAAAAACAAAAAACCCAACACCTTGCACATCTGGGATCTTTCTTCTCCAATAACTGTCAAACCTATGTTAATCCCTTTTCCTTTTGTTCAGACAAATGTGTTGGCTCTGAGCACTTTCTATAAAAATTAACTTTATTTTTTAGACTAGTTTTAGGTTTACAGAAAATTGAATAGTGTAGCGAGTACCCATATATCTTCTCAATCTGAGCACTTTTTAGGGTCCTAGCTCATTTAAGATCTAAATGATAACGCAGAATTTGAATAAACCAATAAATTAAGTGACTAAAGAAGAGATTTTGAAACCCTAATCCCCTACTTAGGTTTCCATAAACCAAATGAAACAATCTGTATACAATACAATATCAGCCACCAAAAAAACCCAAACAAACAAAAGCGTGTAGCTGGTAGTTATCCAGGGGAGCACTAAAGCCAAATTCAAAATCATAGTAACTGATAAAATATTAAAGTATGTCTGTAACAATCAGAATTCTAACAGCCTATTAACAACATCAATATTTCCTTTTCCTTAACCTCCAAGATGCTAAGACCATAAGAAAACATTTCATAATGGATCAATCTCCAATCTAAAGAACTCTGAATGTTCTGAGATCAAAGCTCACAGCCTTGGGCCCATTATACAGCCTCTTTTAACTATGGAAGCACCCCCTTCTGTTTTTAATAAGATCAGGTGGTCTACTAGGTCATGCAGATACATTAAGCAAAAGATTATCAGGTAAGTCATCACTACCGCTAGGAAATAATTAATTGGGTAATACAGTGCAGAGATTCTCAAGTGTGGTACCTAACTTGTTAGAAATGCACATCCTTGGGTCCTACTCCTGACCTAATAATGCATCAGGAATTGAGGCGGGGGTGGAGGGGGTGGAGGGGAGTGGTCCCAGCAGCAGTTTTAAGTAGATGATTCTGATGCAAATAAAGTTCAAGAATGACTGATATATTCAAGGATGCCTGACCATAAAAAAAAAATAAGTGAAAATAAACAGTAAATATGTCCCCTACCATCCTTCTTTTTTTTTTTTTTTCTAAAAATAGGAAAGAATTTTGATTATTTTTAGGACAATGTTGCATTTCATTTGGGAATTTTGATGACTGTTTTGTAGGGCTCCCTACAGTGGTCTACTGAAAAGAATATTTTCAGCTGGTGCCATTTTTCTAAACCGGGGGCAATGCACATTTTTTACTACATCACAAAAATGAACTGAGAACTTTTGTTTCATCCATATACAATTTCTTAGAATCTGAAAGCAATTCTAATCAGGGTTTTTGACCACATTTTTTTCTTCAGTTTTACAGTGACTTTCCAGTTTCCCAAACTACACTCCAGCACACTGCCTACATCTCATTCCCCTGCCTATGGCTCAGGGCATAATACAACAGACATACCACAGAAATATCCTAGGTTCAGACAAATTAGGCAAAGGTCTGTGTTTGTAGGCTCAAGCCCTTAACCAACATAAAAAACCCAACTACTGTATGACTTATATATCTACACATTTATATTCATGAATACATAGACATATATAAATATACATATCTATATATATATATACTCATTTCAAACCAACTACAGATACAAAAAAAATCTAACTAATGGGAGTGATATTATGATTAGTGTCCCTGAAACTCTGTTCCCTTTTCTACTGTCATCTAACGTCATTTCCCATGAAGTCTTTGTAGTAAAATTAGTTCTATTCTTCCTGCTAATCCCCTCTGATGGGCCCAGAGAAGCAGGACGCCTTTGAGAATCGATTTGCAAAACTAGTCGTGATATATTTGTTTGCTGCAGGAAGCTTTATCCTGCGAAACTTCTCTCATGTGAAACAGAATATAGGATCAATGGGAAAACTTGTATAGAATCTTAGATCATGTATTTTAAAAAAAAATTCTCCTCAAATCAATTTGGTCTTTCTTCGACCAGTGAGTAACTGGCTTACTTTGAATTACTGATCCTGTATCACAAATTCCTAACCTGACATCAACGTGGATAAAGGAGGAGTGGTCAACATTTATAAATGGGATTAACTTATTTCAGCAAATTGGAAAGAAAAAGGTTGGGTATTTCTGTCAAACTGATTTATGCTTTGGTCTACACCATCCCAAGGAAATAAGAATTTCTCAACAGCTTGGGCAACAACATCGTATTGGTCTCTGAAGATAGAGCCAATTATTGGGGAAAGGAAAATAATGCACCAAACATACGTCTCTTCTGGCAGAAGACGGTAAAGACACTGAAGCCTTAGCAGCATTATGGGACTCACCTGCTAAGGTTTAAGGACGTTAGTCCTTCAGGAACAAAAGGCAAGTAAGTCTCTCTCTAACTTGGGAATATTAGCTCAGGAAAAATACTGATGGGAAAGCAGGAATCCCTTTAGGCAAGGGCTTCTTAATCTGGGATCCATGGATAGAATTCAAGGAGTGTATGACCTTGGATGAGGAAAAAGCTTATCTTTATATTACTAACTGCTAACTGAAATTAAGCATTCCCTTCCATCATGATCACAGGTAACAAGGGACAACAGTATTCACACACCTGAAACTTGGTCACCAATAGAAATCAACAATATTTTCATATCCTCTTACAGTTATTCTAAGTATCTCAAAATTATGCTCCCAACTGCTTTGAAAATATAGTATCATCAGATTGCCACTAGATCTTCGTAGTTATTGTAACTGTTTTTCAACATAGTTGGTTCCTTTCATACTCCTGTGCATTTTTAATCCATTTAACATTATTCTGAGAAAGCAAAAAGGTTCATGATTGAAAAACTGTTAAGAAACCTCCTTTAGAAAGAAAGTAGTACGGAAAAAAGGAAATACTCCCCAACAGTCCCAGAAACTCTAGCAAAAAACCCATTATAAAGAATTTTCTATGAAAAACAGGCACACTGTTCTCTTCTGAAATCCACAAATGTGTCAGAAGGCAACACCAGCTCACTATTCTCACTTGGCAAATACAACAAGACCTTTAAAAGGTTCAGATGGCTTATTCGGTCCCAACAGGAATAATTTCCAGTCATCAGCTTGACCTTGGAAAGATCAACCGAACAGCAGTGGCTATTCTGGGAAAAGGAGAAGGCAGCTCAGTGATAACCCAGCACATCATCAGGAGCCACATTTTCCTCAGTCCAAGATATTAGCTAAGGTACCACTGTCAGGACACGGTGAGGCATTCCAAGAACCAACAACCCTTGCAGTATCAAAGCAGTAACGAGCAAATAACCTATGGTGGATAATTCAAATGGCTAAATGTCAAACTTACAAGATGGAATAGGTCAAAAGCTCTCTGTATAGAAAAGACTTCAAATGCCTTGACGACAGAATAACTTTGTGCAATTCCAGACAGGAGATGAAAACAATCACAAACCAACAAGTTCGTAATGATCAGATATGCTCTGGTAGTTCAATCTCTGTACAGAGCGGATATTCCTGAAATAATGGTTTATAAGTCCAATACTTTCAATGTGCTAAGAAAGAATGCATTATTGGAAGGAATTGTACAGTGAGATTTGAGCTGTCTGGGACCATGCTTTGAAAAACCATGTCAGTAAACGATGATCTCCACATTACATGCATCTACCCAAATTAATTTATAGGGAACTATTAACCATAAATATATATAAATCCTCATGGGATTTAATATGCAGTGTCTGCTTGAACAGAAGTATGCACTACCTAACTAGTCCTCTGACCTTTAAGCTATGAGATTCTAAACCCGAAACTTTTCTTTCTGGCATGATCTTTTACTCAAAGCTATCCCGAAGTGGGTGTCTCAAGCAATCAATACATACGAAGCTGGGGCATATTATAGTCATTAGCTGGAAACGTAACTAAGGATAAATAACAATTATCACTATGATACAGCTCTAGATTCATTTACTTATGTCATCAGGAAAAAGCAAACACAAAGTGGAGAGTAAAACACTAGTGGGCTACCTGATTTGGTTCGGGAGGGAAATGTCGCAGATGCCCTTCCACTGGGATAGTTTCTGAAAAGAGTTCAAAACAAACCAGCTGGCCATGGCTTTCCAATGGCCATGTCATAGATTCTTGGGCAGACGGGCTTCAATTCATTTGTGTCACCCCTACAATGAAACAACTTAAACTCGTGTGTGTGCAAGGGTTATAAAGGGATATTTCTGAGACAGATTCCGTGCATTTTAAATGCTCTGCAGCTGAAGAGAAACACTTTTTCCTTCTCTGAACAAAGAATTTTCTATTTTCTGTACAACTGTGCTATAAGCCATCCTAATTCTTTAAAAATCTGAACACACAATTATGATTCAGTTGAAAACAAAGATAGTGCCACTATAATTGTGCCCAATGAGCCCAAAATATTAAACTTTTATTTTCAAGTATGGCTTTCATCACTCCCTCCTCT
This sequence comes from Mellivora capensis, assembly GCA_004024625.1. NCBI lineage: Eukaryota > Metazoa > Chordata > Mammalia > Carnivora > Mustelidae > Mellivora > Mellivora capensis. The sequence goes on from PISX010009520.1 coordinate 48,038, forward strand.
AATGCGGTATATATGATAATATATTATTTGTTATTCAGAAGAGGAAGAGTTCCATACAAAATGAATGACTTCAATTGCCTTATAAATAAAACATGGATAAATGTCTTGGCAAAATAAATTAAAGGAGCATTTGTATTTGATCACTTCATCATATTACTGTCTTTATCTACAAGCAGGAGAAGCTGCTGTTGCCTATTTCCTGAAATTCATTACGTGTAAAGTCCATAATGGAGAAAAATTGCTACTGTGTTATGGCCGAAACTCAAACAAATCATACATATTATGCACCTCAGACACTCAAAACACATTAACGGCACAAAACTCAGAAAAGATAATGGTGGCCCACACCTGTACTTTGGGGGTTTGTATGTTGGTTTTGGAAGGGCTTTTGCTAGCTTGACGATGTTAAAAAATTAACACATCACTGAAGGCTGGTATTGAACTCTACTGTCTCTTCTTAAAAATTACCAAAATGGAGGAAGAGGACAAATATTAGTCCTGATGAAATACCTTTGCTGATTTTGGTTTAATGAATAGAAGTCAGTAGATAAACTGCTTAAATCCATTTTTAAGGAAAGCTGAATCCATACCACTGTTATCATATTTTTAAAGCTGCAAATACAGATGAAATGGAACTGGAATAAATCATAATAAAGAGTATTTATAAAGAGTATTTAAGTAGTATTTAAATTTAAAATATTTAAAGAGTATTTATTACTGTAGGGGTATAATTCTAGGTTGTCTTTCATTTTTCCCCTATTATTAATTAAAATGCATTGGGGGCAATACAAACCTCAAACACTATAGACATAAGCAGTACTTACTGTTTAAGAGAAAGCATTTTTAAACAGAGACGGCTAAACCTATTTCAGTGAGAAAATTATGGTGGGAATAAAACACCTTTTTTTTCTCATGGGCTCTGGTAGAGTGATTTACAAACCTAAAATCTTAATTACAGTCATCATTTGAGATTAGGTAAAATGAAAATCATGCAATTTCTAAGGATTTCAAGTTTTCAAGAAGTGGTTCCCATAGCGTAAACAGCTCTAAAAGAAGAATATTAAAGTCACGATAGTAAGTATACTCAATGCAATAAAAGTTAAAGGCTGATTCGTACAAATGTCACTCTGCAAATGTATAAACACTATCATTTCCACTAGCCACTATTAAATTGGCTCAGTTTACCACCCAAATCATGTGATTTGCACATAACAGCCCTGAAAGATCAACATTCCACACAACATCTTTTCATTTATTCTATACCTCAGCCGCAGTAGTCATCCTGCTCGGGAAGCTTACCTCCCATCATCCTGGGATTATCTGAAACACACACTTGGTTAATTCTTACGGCCAAGTAGGGAAAAGCATAAATGGAACTCAAAAACTTCACTTTCTCACTAAGCTTGTTGTGGGGAAGGAATGAGGGCATGAGATAGGGAAAGAGGAAGGTGGGAGAGAGAGAGAGAAAAAAAAAAAGTGATAAAGAAAGGAGAGAAAGGAAGTAAGACCAGAGGCATGAAGGTAGGGCTTTAGGAATTGAAAGACGGAAGAATTAACAAGGGCAGCAAAAAGATCTCTTGTAATTTACATAAACTAATAATTTACAATATTACAATACAACAGCCATTCCATTTTTTTGTTGAATATGTATTTCATCTTTCAAAATCTTTTACACCTAAAGTCTACATTTGTATAATTAACTGAGCACTTCTCTGCCCTTTACTCAAATCGGTATCATCAAGTGAAACATATTTATAAGCATTTCACACCTCAGTAAAGCAAGGGTCCTAACATCCACTTCCTTCATACTCGGACATTACAGAGTTCATTCCCTGGGCTAGATTTTGTTCTTGTCCCTAAAAATGCGAAAATGAATACAGTACCCTCACTGCGTGAGACAGAAGAGGGTTAAAAAAAACAACACTGCAGTCAGTACATCAAAGAGACATGTATCCATGTCGTGTGGCGCATCCAAAAGAGGCTTATAAAAAAAGCAGAAAAACACACCTACAAATACGGAGAACAAACTGGTGGTTTACCAGAGGTGGGGGAGCCCGGTGGGACAAGTAAAATGGCTTAAGGGGAGTGGCAGGCACAGGCTTCCAGTGATGGAATAAGTAAGTCACAGGGTAAAAGGTACAGCTTGGGGAAAAGAGTCAATGGTATTTAATAGCGCTGTGCGGTGACAGATGGTAGCTCAACGTGCGGTGAGCACCGCATAACGCAGTTTTCAAATCACTGTGTAGTACACTCGAAACTAACCTAACACGTTTGTCAACTATACATCAACTAAAAAAAAAAAAAAGAGGCTTGTATCAGGTAAGGACTTCTGTCACTCTGCCATATTTGCTGCAATATTATTCAATTTATTTTTTTAGCTTTTAATCTTGTTCTGATTATAAAATTTTTAACATTTTTATGTTGCAACACTAAATTATCCTTTCCTTCAGACAAGTCTTTGCATATCCAAACACTTATTATTTACTTTTACCTTCTAATTTTTTATGTTTTGTTACATTTACTCTTTCAACCATCTGTAATTAGTTTTGTCTGATATTTCATGAATTAATTTTTTTTTCTAAATTATTCTAATATTGTTCATGGACTATATATCCATTCTACGCTGGATTATCATATACAGTAAGTTCTTAAAGAAAATAGGAGATCTATTCATTCCCATTGGTCTAGTGGTCTGTTTCGCAGTAAGGAATTCATCTCAAAACTGTTTCCTAAAGGCACAGGTTGGCAGAACAGACTTCCCGTAAATGTCCAACCTTTCTCAACTAGTCACGGTTCTCATCTGGAGGCTAGTCTGGGTTTAGTCAACTTGTGTCCAACTTTTTTGTTGTTGTTGTTTATTTTCCATAAAGAAACCTATAGGAATTCCTCTCTGGTTTGGCTTTTCTACCTTCTGATTATTTTTTCAGAAACTTCTCTCAGTTTGAAAGGTTTTTTATGTATTTTTATGTATACATGTTTTTTATGTATTTTATTTACATGTTTGTACCAAATACATAATTTTCATTTATAACATAAACATTAAATTATATCTACTACTTCCTAAAATTTTGATGAAACATGCACTTTACAATTTCTTTATTGTGAAGCATTCGGGTAAGTGTCACTATTTCATCGCTGCCGTGAATATATATATTTTTAATAAAACAATATATAACATAAAACTTGCCATTTAATTACTTATTTATTTATTTTAAGTAGGCTCCAACACAGGGCCCAAAGCCACGGCCATGAGATCAAGGACCTGAGCCTGCAGTTCATGAGGTCAAGAGTCGGACACTTAACCGACTGAGCCACCCAGGCGCTCCTATTTTTAGCCATACAGTTTAGTGGCAGTAGAGTACACTCACAGAGCTCTGCAACCATCCCCACCATCTATCTCCCAAACTTGGTATTTCAATGTGTGGAACTCCTATAACTATGTGAAGTTCTCATTTCATCATTCCTGTCCAGTATCAATCCCATTATGGTTAGAGCATATCTCATATTCCTTAGTTTGTGAGAAGGATTATGTAACTAGATACATGCACTTGGAGTAGAAAAGGCTAGATTTAGGCGGATATGTGTGTAAACTGTAGTTAGCAACTGACCCATGTCACAAACAGGCAGGTTCGCACACTAGGAGAACAAAGGCTAAACATCTCACCTTGAAGACAATGACCTAAAGCAAAAATAACCTAAATGATTATTTTCTACTGTGAATGGTTCAAATTCCGTAAAAAATGAACAGGTAAGTTGGCAGGAAACATAGAGTTACCACATCTTCCAATCTTTCAACTTCCTGGTATACACATAAGCAAAATGAAGTTTATGGCCACACAAACGCTTCTACACCAACGTTCAATGTAGGCTTATTCACAGTGGCCAAAAAGTGGAAATAACCCCATTGTGGAAATATCCCCAAAAGTCCACCAACTAGTGAGTGGATAAAGAAATGGCTACACAGCAGAATATTACTCAGCAAGGAGAAGCCACAAAGGATTGATACATGCTATAATATGGAAGAACCTCGAAAACATAAGTGAGAAAAAGTCACAAAATACCACATATTGTATAATTCCATTTACATGAAACATCCAGAGAAGAAAAATCCATAGAGAAGGAAGGTAGATTAGTGACTGCCAAAGTCTAGGGAAAATGGGAAGAAATGAATATTATACAGGACTTTTTGGGGGGATGATGAAAATGCTCTAATACTGATTGTGGTGATGGTCATACAACTCTGAATATCCTAAGAACCACTGCACTGTATACTTTAAATGGGTAAATTATATGGTCATGTGAATTCCAATAAAGTTATATTTTAAAAAGTTAAAAAAAAAAAAGCTGCCCCAAACTTTCTAATGTTCATAGAGTTGCAGAGATAGTCATATGACCCACACTAGAGACTGTATTTCAACAGTGATGCATCAAATTCCTTCCAGTATTTTAGGGGCTCCTGGATAGCTTGGTCAGTCAAGTGTCTGACTCTTGGCTTTGACTCAGGCCATGAACTCATGGGTCATGAGGTCAAGCCCTGCATCAGATTGGCCAATCAGTGGGGAGTCTGCTTGGGGTTCTCTCTCTCTGCCCCTCCCCCCAAGCATGTGTTCTCTCTCCTTCTCTCTCTCAAATAAATATATCTTTTTTTAAAAAATTTCCTTCCAGGACTTTAAAAGCACTGCTATTGAGCAACAATTCAATTCAAACAGGTATTGATGAGAGGTCAATTAACATCAAAGACAGATTTTCTACTCAGATTGATGAAACCATAGTTACTGACAATAGGGCTCTTCAGTGGCATGTTTTCATTACCTTGATAATGATTATAAATTATAAGAAGACATGTTGTTGGTAAGTTCTTTAAGAAAGTGTACTAAAACATCTATTTTTGCTACAATATAAAAACTGGGTTGTGACAAATAAATGTCGTTGGAAAATTTAGTGCCCTATGCTACTGGTGGATCAACCTTCAAGGTCATTAGATGAAAAGATTTATAGCCCACCTGAAGAAAGTATGCTCTGTAGTTCTTGCAATACACTGGACTGTGCTTCAATATTAACTGGCTGCAAATAAAATTAGTACATTTCTTTATTACTCTCAACAGTATAATCATTAAAACCAATAATAGTATAAAGTCCTATCACCAAAAAATAAGCAACTAGTAATCAATGTCAACTACCTTGCAAAGATATGTGCAGGGCGCCTGGGTGGCTCAGTCATTTGCATCTGCCTTCGGCTCAGGTCATGATCCTGGAGTCCCAGGATCAAGTCCCACACTGGGCTCCCTGCACAGCAGGGAGTCTGCTTCTCTCTCTGCCCCTCACCCAGTTTATGCGCTCTCTCTCTCTCTCTCTCTCTCTCTCAAACAAATGAAATCTTAAAAAAACAAAAGACATGTACAAGAAAAACAACATGATCTAAAAAATTTCTTTTGACATTAACAGAATAAAAACTAGAGTTTAATACTTGGCTTATCAATCTGAGCCTCTAATAATATGTCATAAACTAGTGGTGGCAACAAAAAGTTCGGAATATTCTTCGTCTAATGCAGAAGAGAAAAATATCCTTATATACAGAGAATTTAGTACAACAAAGCAAATACTGGATCAAAAATAATCCCTATCACTGTAGGACCCTAATTTTTCTCATTTTAGTGCTTAGTTCCCAGCGTCCCTAAGTCTAAGCTCTGAGAGTTTCACTGTTATTAACCAACTCAAAAAGTGCCAGCGTTATTTTTAGTTACATGTTTTTGTATTTTTCCTATCTTCCTTTTAACAACTTTGATGTTTCTTGCTGCCTCCGTGGACGGTCTCCAATAGAGTGTAGGTGGTCTCTTGTCAATAATTTACATATTGAAGAGGTTATCTGATGGTGCACAGAGCACCTCTTTGTCCAATTTTCTAAAACATTCATTCCAGAGGTAGATTTATCAGAAATTACCTGGAGGAATTTCTATTTGTTGTCAATATAGAGATGTCCCTAAGAGTTAAATATCAGAGCAAAATTAATCAAACTGAGTCACATAATAGTAACAAAATATTATCACTACATATAAATCACCTAGAACAATGTTTGGATGTAAAACTAAAATTTGTTAGGTACTGGGGCACCTGGGGAGGCTCAGTGGGTTAAGCGTCTGCCTTCGGCGTGGGTCATGATCTCGGGGTCCTGGGATCGAGCCCTGCATTGGACTTTCTGCTCAGTGGGGAGTCGGCTTCTCCCTTTCCCTCTGTCTGCTTTTCCCCCTTCTGTGCTCTCTCTGTATTATAAATAAATTTAAAAAAATATTAGGTATCACACTACATACATTAAGAAGCATGATGTAGGGCCCTGAGCCAGCCACAAATGTGCTACAAAAATACCATTCAATGGAATAACCAATTTTGTCCTCTGCCCAATTACCTTCCAGCAATTTGGACAGCAGATACAGCTCACATACATCCAGCAATTTCCTGACTCCAAATAATAATCAAGAATTGAAAGTAAACAAAAAAGGGCTCTCAGGGGACAAGATGGATGTTAAAAATTTCATAAGCCTTATTATTCACCTCAGGTCTATTTACCTTTACTTTACAACACATTCTTATATCCAATTTCTATGTCTAAAAGATAGAATGAAAACAAGATTAGCAGAAAGTAACCAAAAAGCAAAAGAAAATGCCTTAAAGTAAGGAAACAAAGACATAAGAAATAAGTAAAAAATAAATTAAAAAGCAGAACCTGGAAAACAAAAAGGATGCTGGATGATCTGGGTCAAGGACAGATACTCCTCAACTTGGGTATAGTACTGTTTCAAGTTCATAACAATGACTCCGAGTTAGCAATAAAAAGTTGTGTTTTGTTTAAAACAGTCTTTTTAAGACAATGAAAAATATATAAAATGTCTCAAAGTTTTTTCTAGAAAATGGATAAGACATTTAAAAATAAAAACAACATCAGGCACAGAGCTAAAATTTTCAGATACTCTATCTTCCATTCTAAGTGCTTCCCTAAATAAAATAGGTATTTGCACACTGCAGTTTAGAACTAGAAGATGGTTCTTAACCCGCCAAACCCTACAAACCAAAACGTCACAATTTGTGCATTTCCAGAAGGATCCTTATACAGTCACTACAGCTTCTGCTGTGATCTGCACCATCCTGACCATAATGAACCTAACAAACTATCAGGACAATACTAATTAGTCATTTGCAACTCTATGGGTCCCGTTATCACCACCACAGTGCATTACTGAAAACTACTGTAATGTGTGATTTGTATTTAATGTATGCTCTTAAAACAATTTTATTGCTTATATGTCTCCAGTGTTCAGCTTTCTTAATAAATGATCTCTCATAGTATTTCATTTCATCCCTGCAGCAACTCCATGAGGAAGACTGCATCATCAGCTTTCAGGGACAAGGAAATCACATGGTTCAGAGATGAGCAGTTAGGTGATTTACCTGAGGCTAACAGACTCTAGGTTCAACACCAGGTGCGTCAAAGCCTGGCAGAGGAATATTCATAAGCAGCATTATTCAAAAGAGCCAAATAAATAAATAAATAAATAAGTGGAAGCAACCCAAATGTCCATCAACCCAAATGAATGGATAAGCAGAATGTGGTATTCCCATATAATGGAATGTTATTCATCAGTAAAAAGTAAGGAACTACTAATATACACGACATGAATGAACCTCAAAGTACTATGCGAAATTAAAGAAGCCAGATACAAAAGACCACATAATTGTAGGATTCTGTTTATATGAAATGTCCCAAAAGGCTAATCTATAAAGACAGAAAGTGCATTCATGATTGTCTGTGGCTGGGGCAGGAAGTCACTGTGAATGGTTCAAGGGATCCTGTCGGGGTGACAAACAGGTGCTAAAACTGGATTATGGTGATGTTTGAACAACTCGATAAATTCACTAAAATTCACTGAACTGTACTTTTAAAATGGGTGAATTTTGGGGACGCCGGGGTGGCTCAGTTGGTTAAGCGGCTGTCTTCAGCTCAGGTCATGATCCCAGCGTCCTGGGATCGAGTCCCACATCGGGCTCCTTGCTCTGCGGGGAGCCTGCTTCTCCCTCTGCCTCTGCCTGCCACTCTGTCTGCCTGTGCTCGCTCGCTCTCTCTCCCTCTCTCTCTGACAAATAAATTTTTTAAAAAATTTTTTAAAAATGGGTGAATTTTGTTATTTTAAATGATATCTGAAGAAGGTTGTTAAAAGTAAAACTGGTGTATCTGACTCTGAAACATGCTATTTCACGAGGAAAGAAAAAATAAAAGTCCTAAGATGACAAGGATGAAGCCGTAAGTAGAATCTTTTTTTTTTTTTTAAGATTTATTTATGAGAGGGGCGCCTGGGTGGCTCAGTGGGTTAAAGCCTCTGCCTTCGGCTTAGGTCATGATCCCGGGGTCCTGGGATCGAGCCCCGCATCGGGCTCTCTGCTCAGTGGGGAGCCTGCTTCCTCCTCTCTCTCTCTGCCTGCTTCTCTGCCTACTTGTGATCTGTCAATAAATAAATAAAATCTTTAAAAAAAAAAAGATTTATTTATGAGAGAGAGTGAGCGAGCATGGCATGAGCTCGTGTGGGAGAGACAGAGGTAGTGAGAATCTCAAGTGGACTCTGCAATGTAGTCCAGTGCTAGGCTCAATCTCAGGACCCTGAGATCACAACCTGAGCCACCACCAAGAGTCAGACGCTTGACTGACTGCACCCCCCAGGAGCCCCGAGTGTGGAATAATTTTTAATGAACTTAGAAGGTCAGCAGCGAATGTCTCATAAAGAGAGAAAATGCAGGACACCTGGGTGGCTCAGTCGGTTAGGCTGCTGCCTTCAGTTCAGGTCATGATCCAGCGTCCTGGGATCGAGTCCTGCATGGGGCTCCTTGCTTGGCAGGGAGCCTGCTTCTCTCTCCACCTCTGCCTGCTTGTATACTCGCTCTCTCTCTCTCTGACAAATAAATAAATAAATAAAAATTTTTTTAAAAAGAGAAAATGCAATCTACAATATTAACGATTTAATTGCTTGCCAATAACAGAAAACACACACAAATTGCTTTTAAAACAGAGACTTACTTCTGTCTCCAATCTGAAAGTAGACAGTCCAGGGATGGAATGCCAACTCCATGGGCATCAAGGGCTGGGGCTCCTCCCTGCTCTACACCATCAGTACCTGGCCTCCAACCGGAACACAGCCTCGTAGCCACGGCTGGCTGTTGAAATGTCAGCCATTACACCCAATTTCCAGGCCCAGAGAAGGAGGAGGGAAGAGCTATAAAAGGTTACCTTCCACCTGAGTCAGGCCTTTTAAGGAATTTTCTCAAAACCCTATCCAACCACCTCAGGTTACATTTCACTGGTCGCGCTTAACTGCAAAGGACACTGGAAAATTTATTTATTTAAGCTATGAATATTATCACCTAGAATATAATCAGAAGGTGGAATTAAAAAAAGAGAGAGAGAGGTAAACAGACAATGACTAAGCCACCAGCAATTTCTACTGGATTTCCTTCAAAATTGCTCAGGACCAAAAACAGTAAAAAGAAAGTCTAGTCTAGAAACTCAAAGAACACTAACGTACAGTTAAACACCCAGGATAAAGATGGTATAGGTGTATATTTTATTCTCTTCAAGAATGTAGTATGCCTTGAAGCATCTAAACTGACTCATTTGCAACTCAAAATCAGAGTCTGATTTTTCTACTGGAATAACAATTTGGAAATTAGTCCTTCATCCTTCTCCTAAACATTCCTCCATCTCCAGTATGTAACTGATGCATAAAACCCCAACGAAGGAGACTTGTACAAACACCCAATTATAGAGGCTGGCAAGTGTTAATTTGTTACTATAGCTACACATTTTATGTCATTTGATGGGAATGTGTCTTTTCAAATTGCTCTAGGCCCAGGGGAAAAGGTATAAGGTTGATAATCTCTTAATGCACATCCATAATTCTATTAGGTTTGATCTCCAGGGGAAAGAAGAAAATTCCCAAGTGCTATGGTGTGAAAGAGGTAATAGACGCAGCTGGTCAGAGACAACAGGGCTACCCTGACTAGCTAGCAACACCACTCTTCATTTTATGGCAAGGTTTTTAGAGCAGTGGTTCTCAGAATGTGTTCCCTGAGGCAGCAGTATCAAGCACCATGTAAACACATGTCAGAAATGCAAATTCTCGGAGCCCACCCTAGACCTCCTAAATCTGAAACTCAGGAAGTAGAGTCCAGCAGACTGTGTTTTAACAATACCCTCCAAATAATCTCACATTTTCTAAAACTGAAGAACAATGTCTCGGGATATAGGCATTGTATTTCACATCTTTCACCAATAAGGTTTTCTAGGACAAGTAAGAAATGTCATTATACATTAAGCCAAGTGCCTTTATGGCCATAGATTAACATAACTGTTTATTTGTTGATTTTGATCGTAAGAAAAGTGGACTTAAAATGTCCTAGTTTATAATTTATATCTTACCACTAGCTGCTGGTGATTAAAAAAAAAATCAACTAGTTATACTACAATTCTTCCAGCCACACTCAGAGATGGCCCTTAGCCAGGAGGTAGTTCTTCATGGAGGTCTTGAGGAATAGAACATAAAACTGGCCACTATGCTTTCTACAGAAATACCACATGTTGGACCATGAATTGCTAGACAAGATAACTACGCCCTATTTGCATGGCAAGTGTGTTTTATCTTGACAGCACATCTCAACAGACTGAGATGCTCACTTCCGGGTCTGCAGTGGTGCAACCTACAGCCAGTTACTGAACACCTGCTCCTCCTTTCTAAAAATTACAGAGGATGCCTGTTCACAATCTATCCAGAAGATGTACTAAGATGATCACAGTCTGTAAAACAGATGAATTTTCAAAAGAAAAATTAGACTCAAGTTGCTACTTACTATCTAAAGCTTTAAAATATTAATTAAAAGACAATAAAATTTCGGAATTTTATATTGATAGGAAAATTTTTTAGACTGCTAAGAAAGATTAATTGAGCATATAAGGATACTTTAAGTTCTAGGCTCTCTACTTGGTTCCATGATCTGTGTGACTGTGTTTGTGCCACTACCACACTGTTTTGATTAGCACAGCTTGGTAGTGTATCTTGAAATCTGGTTGTCCTGCCTCCAGCCTTTCTCTTCTTTCTCAAGTTCACTTTGGCTATATTCAGGGACTTCTGTGATTCCATACAAATTTTCGAATTATTTGTTCTAGTTCTGTGAAAAATGTTATTGGTATTTCGACAGGAATTGCACTGAATCTGCAGACTACTTTGGGTAGTATGGGCATTTTAACAATATTAATTCTCCTAATCCACAAGCATGGAATTTATTTGTGTCCTCTTCAATTCTTTAATGTTTTGTTGCTTTCAGATTATAGGTCTTTCACCTCCTTGGTTAAGTTTACTTCTAGGTATTTTATTCTTTTTGTTACAACTTTAAATGAAATTGTTTCTTAATTTCTCTTTCTGTTACTTCATTATAAAAAGCAAGAATATATAATGGGTAAAAGACCATCTCTTCAATAAATGGTGTTGGGAAAACTGGACAGCTACATACAAGAGAATGAAACTAGACCACTTTGTTATGCCATACACAAAAATAAAATCAAAATGAATTAAAGACCTAAACGTAAAATGTGAAACCGTAAAAATCCTAAAAGACAACAGAGGTCATAATTTCTTTGACATTGGCCATAGCAATATCTAAGGTAAATAAACTATTGGGACTACATTTAAATTAAAAAGCTTCTGCACAGTGAAGAAAACGGTCAACAAGACAAAAAGGCAACCTATCAAATGGGAAAAAGTATTTGTAAATGATATATCCAATAAGGAGTTAATATCCAAAATATATAAAGAACTTATGCAACTCAACACCAAAGAAAGCAAATAATCAGATTGAAAAACAGGCAGGGAACCTGAAAAGACACTGCTCCAAAGAAGATATACAGATGGCCTAGTGACACATGACACATGAAAAGATGCTCAATATCCCTTATCATTAGGGAAATGCAAATCAAAACCACGATGAGAGGGTGCCTGGGTGGCTCAGTGGGTTAAGCCTCTGCTTTCAGCTCAGGTCATGATCTCAGGGTCCTGGGATCGAGTCCCACATCGGGCTCTCTGCTCAGCGGGGAGCCTGCTTCCCCCTCTCTCTCTGCCTGCCTCTCTGCCTACTTGTATTCTCTCTGTCAAATAAATGAATAAAATCTTAAAAAAAAAAAAAAACACAATGAGGTATTGCCTTACACCTGCCAGAATGGCTAAAATGAAAAAGAAAAGAAATATAACAAGTGGCAGTGAGCATGTGGAGAAAAAGAAATCCTAGTACACTGCTAGCAGGAATGAGAAAGTAGTACAGCCACAGTGGAAAACAATATGCAGGTTCCTCAAAAGATTAAAAGTAGAAACAGACTACTAAGGAAACTGAACTGCTCTTTGGACATACTAAGGATATTAGTTTTTCCTTAATTTTTCTTTAAGTTGGGTAACAAAATTTGTAAGAACTGTGAGACACTAGAGGAGATTTCCCAAGGAAAACTGCAATGTCTACTTAAGAATCTTTTTAAAACGTCTATCCATCTATCTGAAAGAAATCATACCACCAAAAACATTGCTAGTTTAATGGCTTTAAAATTATTTTTAGAAAAATATTATTCTCCCCCCAGCCCCACCAAATTAAATCTAAGGGTCAGACTAGAGAGGAAGAAAAAAAAGCATAATACATTTACATCAAGAACATATAAAGAATATCTAGCAAAAAGAGACAAACAACCCAATAAAAAAATAGCAAAGGGGTAAATGATTAAATGGTATTAGACTCTAATTCAACGAAAAACTACAAGGGTTGGGGCATCTGGGTGGCTCAGTGGGTTAAAGCCTCTGCCTTCTGCTCAGGTCATGATCTCAGGGTCCTGGGATCGAGCTCCACATCGGGCTCTCTGCTCAGCAGGGAGCCTGCTTCCCCCTCTCTCTCTGCCTGCCTCTCTGCCTACTTGTGATCTCTCTCTCTATGTCAAATAAATAAAGAAAATCTTAAAAAAAAAAAAAGAAAGAAAGAAAGAAAAAACTACAAGGGTCAAATAAATGCAGAAAAGATGGTAAACTGCCTACTTCAGGTATGTACTCAAATTTTGTTCTTTTTTTTTTTTTGAGAAAAAGAGTGAGAACATACACGCGCATGAGTAGTGGTGGGGGGAGGAAGAGCAGAGGGAGGGGGTGAGGGAATCTTAAGCTCCACAACCAACGTGAAGCCCCACACGGGGCTCCATTTCATGACCCTGAGATCATGACCTGAGCCGAAAATCAAGCTGGACGCTTTACCAACTGAGCCACCCACACACCCCTGCACTCAAAGTTCTTAAAAAATGGATAATGTCCAGTGGTGTCAAGAAAATCAAGAAATGGATGCTTTCATAGACTTTTGGAGAGAATGTAAAATGGTAAACATTTTTTGAAATGTAATTTGATAATCTATTCAAATTCAAATTTTCATATTCCAGTTTTGAACAGGCTTATCCTCTTAACCAAGAATTCCTCTTCTAGACACCTATTTTAAGGGATATTCACAAATGTTCATGAAAATGTTCAGGGCAACATTTCTGAAAGAGCGACATTTGGAAAATGTATATCTGAGAAATCATGTAATACATGTATCAGTGCATAGAGCGGGAACTGGAAGGAGGCAAAGCAGATTTCTTACAGTGGATAGTCTGGGCAGAGGAACAAAAAAGAATGAGAAGTTTGAAGATTTTACTTAACTTTAAAAAAAATTCAAACAAACAATAATTTCATGCATAAAATTCAAAAAACAGAAGTACACAGAGGAACACTTGAAAGAAAAGAATCTTACACACTTACATACTTACTTACAGCGATCACAGCGTGACATATAGAGCTGTCCAATCACTATGCTGCACACTCGAAACTAATGTAACAATGTGCATCAGCTCTACTTTAATTTAAAAAAATCTTATCTAAGTCCCCAAATATCAAACAAAACAATGAACTTCAGCCTCCCTGGCTGAAGCTTTCAGGAGAGAACCAGGCTTCTTGACTGGCCCTTCAACCTTTTTGGGCCTGTGCGTATACTAGAGGATAAGCTCAGTTTTCAAGCCACTAGACTACATGAATGCAGAAGACACTTCCTGGTCCCACAGGAGAATATAATGTTTTTGAGGCATTTAGTATCACTGAAGTCCATCCAAATTTCAGTCACAAGCATCAAAGTACATTTGGATTTTAGACCACAGCCATGGAGTTTGACCTTTAACTTAAATCAATCATATGTCAATATTAAGAAATGTATCTTCCTAGCCATTTAAATATTCTAAGACAACCTGCCAGCCTACTGTCAAACATAACACAACTACCAAATAAGCCACCTGCTATGGAAAAAAGAGTTTTTTTGAAAATATTTCTTCAGCATGTCTCCCATTTTAAAGAAACTCTAGTAGAGGACCACCATTTGAAAGTATCTGTATGTTCACTGAACACACAAAGAAGGGATTGTTCATTCATCCTGTACTAAATGCCTCTTAGGGCAATGACTGCACAGTGAGCAAGCAGGAGACCTCAGCAGTGGTTAATGGCAATGAAGTTGAACACAACCACCAAAATCATAGTAATTTAAGACTCCCAGAGAGAAATGTGGGAAGTCATCCAAGCCACTAATCATTTACAACATTTTTTATATTATTTAAGAGAAACCAGCTATAGAACAGCAAGCTTTTTGTTCTTATACTATCAAGCTTTTGTTATTATACCATCAAGCAATTAGAAAGAAATCTGAAAACATTGATGTGATGTGCAACTTCATGCCTAGAAGAATCTGAGGAAGTGTGGGGTCCTCTCAAGAACCTGGGAGGTCTTGCAATCACCTGCGCCTCAAAGAAGGTTCATATAAGAGATGGAGAGAAATCCACGGTGTTTTAAAAAAAAAAAAAAAAGTTCATGGCTCTATTTCATTTCATCTCATCAGAGCAAGTTATTTCCATTAAGGATGAGATGACATGAGTTAGTCAAATATGCAATGGCTGCAGAAGTCCTACAATTCTAACTCAGGAACCTGTAATCAAGAGCAAACTACTAAACCATTGAAAAAGTCTTTGCCAGTGATGTTTGGAAAAGACAGCTTTAATATCTTTGGATATACTTTTAGATATACTGTGTCCACAAAGGTATGGTTATCAAAAGCAAACATTCGATTATGGTTACTGGTCTTTGAAAAGCTGATGGTGGAAGATTTTTACACTTATAAACCTTCACTGTCCATTTATCTGCCCTCTCCCTAACTTACTGAATTTACTCTTCAATTCCACGAGGAGTGAGGTGGTCAAACAAGGAAGTCTTGAGCCTTTCTTTGAATTTATCCTGACTTGAAAAGCTCAATCACCCCAGGGTTTCTACCTACCACACAGATGACTCACACAGGGTTTCTACCTACCACACAGATGACTCATATTTCAACTCCTTTAGATGTCTAAATTAAGACACCTGAATCTCTCCTAGTTTATTGCTTGGAACCCCAAGTGTCAACCTTTCATTTCACTGGCCTACACTGCCCATCAGCTCATAAAAATTGGATTTCTTAAATTACATTGATTAGGATCCTAAAAAAAAAAAAAAAAAAGCCTTCTTTGTTCCCATACTATTTCTGCTAGAATAAGACATCCTTATCAAATCAAGTATTTTAATGAAAAATGGGATTAAAGAATAGAGGGTTTCAGGCATTCAATAACAATGTAATTTTCCCAGTACAAGTTTCAATAAGAATGAAATATTTACGCGTATACTTAATAGTTAAATATCTGTATCTATAGAGGAAGGTATAATCATATAAACACATGAGTCAACCACTATCAAAGATTGACTATGTTATACTTAAAAGTAAAAGCTATCTTTTCCAAACATCACCTGCAAAGATTTTTCAATAGCCGACGCCCAAGTCCATCATCCACCATGATATAAACTGAGCACAGAGCAAAGCAAACAAAGCAGAGATGTTGCCAATAGAACAGCTGACATGCTCCCCCACCACTGGGAATTTCAGATCGGAATAAGGTTATTAACAATTGTGAGCCTCTTAAAGCAAATCAAGTTCCTTAATTAATTATTTGATGAATTGAACTATATCAAACTGTAGTTTTTTAAAACCTAACATTAAAGGAGGGAGAGAGAAAAAAAAGCCATAGAATATGCTTGGTTTTTCCACTCCACTAAACAATAATCCTTGTTTTCCTTAAAAAGATTCATATTTAATTAGAATGCCTCTCCTGATTAATTTTCCCAATTTTGATAAATTCAATTATTTCTCTTTGATACTGAAATAAATACTTGAATATAGGTATGTCCATACTTATTCACGTGCTTTTGTTAGAGTTGTTTTATTGTTTTCTTCTATAGGTAGTAATATTGCTTTCGCAGTTAGGATACATATTTATATATGTACTTGTGAATTTATATGTGTGCTTACGTGTAATAATAGCATTTTACTACTACTATTATAACAGTAAATTCACTATTACTAATGTAAACATATAACTATCCCTAATAATAGCATTATTACTATTATTACTATTATCTGCTATTATGAAAACTAGGCACCTTCTTCCCCCTTCTGCCACAAATCTGCAGACAATGCTGGAGGCAGACTCCCTGAAAGCCATCCACACACCACCCCTGCCCCCCATCATACACGCACAAAAAGTTACGAATCCTTCATTCCTCTGCTTAGGCTCCCCCTGTGTGGACCTGGAAATGCAGAAACATTTGCCAACAAAGAAAACACCTATCAACATAACCCTGTAAATTCTTTCAGCGAATATTTATTAGATACCCAAAAAAGCACATAATCATCAACATCTAAAAACATGAAGATCAGCATCTGAGGCTGAAGCCTACAAATCTGACAGGCTCAACTCTTCAGCCCCTGATTGGAGGTTTTTCCTCCTCCTTTCCCCAAGATTAAACTGCAGCCAATTTTCATCCAGCCGGTGATAGATACTCTTCACCAACAAAGGAAGGGAGATTAAGCAACACTGACAAATAAAGCTGAGAATCCATAGTGGGATTGCAAGAATGATGGACTAGATCAATGAATCTTGTTCCTAAATCAGAGATGCTTTAGGGAGAAAAATGCAATGACAGAAATCACTGACTATGTAGTCACCATATGGTCTCATCCATTCATGGTTAGCATAGTCCAAAAACTGCTTATAAATCTGTTCTTTAAAATAACCCTCAAGTTTCTAACAAAAGCTCCAATATATAAACAGAGGAGATCCACACGGGAAGAACATGAGAAAAGCCAGATTCCAAACTCCACCACCATCTCAGGCCTAGGTAGGGTTCATCACCCGTGTTCCATCTCAGTACGGATGCAAACAATTTCCCTGATGTCAAAAAGCAGGCAGCCCATAAATGTATATACTGACAGCTTCAGATGCGCAGGGCACCATTGTGAGAGCAAAAACACAGGCCAGTGAAGAAAACGCTGGATGACTCAGAAGTACTGACAAGGTCCCTTTACTTAAAAATCTTAGAATCTAATGCGCAAAGAAGAAAAAGGTAAGAGTCTCACCCTGGCAGACGGCGATAACGCAAAAGATACAGTGCTCCTCTAGTTCTCAATTGAAATTAGATGTCTAAATTAAGAAAAGAGGGACCGAAAAATATTTTCCAGAACAAATGAATTTTCATTATGTTGTATTTCCTTGGGGAGCACCAATTACGCTGATGACAGGATACACCGCTTTAATGGAAGCCTGGGGTTACATTTCTTCTTATCTCCGGCACCTACGCTTGACAAAGGTCACTTATCATTAAGTGGTAATCTATGTCTTGAGATAATTCGCTTCCTAGATTACTTCTCAATTGATTTAAAATAATTTTTAAAAACCCCAATAAAGACACAAAATAAACAGACTCCTGAAATAGCAAACCACCATTTAGGAAAAAATGGTTCCTTTTCTAATGGAAGAAAATGTTGGCTTCTCTCCAAAGCATATAAACACTTTAAAAATTTGTTCAGCAACTGACCACATAAACGAAATTTATTAGAGAAAAACTGAAGAATAAGTAACAATTATTACAACAAAGAACAAAAAATATCACTGTGCTTGTAAAACCTATTCCAGGCAAACATTTAAAACAGATACTTTGCATAGCAAATAGGCCACTGAAGAATTGGGCATTTCAGGTTCTTGCATTTTCAGATTTCTTCTTCTTCCCCTTCTCTGAATCTCCCATTGCCTTAATGGCAATCTCAGAATTAAAACCAAAAGACAATTTTTTTTTTTTACATATAAATTTCACACTCCCCCACCCCCACTTTGCTGTCAAGTGTCTGACCCTGGTTTGATAATCTCATTTCCTGAGAATCAAAAAGCTGGAAATTTAAGCTTCCTAGAGTGTTAATTGCAGCCCTGCTCCATTGCTAATCAAAAAATTGGATGTTTTGCATGAAAATGCTTCTCTAATTAATTCTCAGTCATAAATCGCCCAGGTTTTAATAACCCCTCCTTGATTGGATAGCCTTTGAAGAGACAGTGCAGCTAATCCGCTAAACTAGAAAAAACACACGCAAAGGAAATAATAAGTGGGCTTACAAGGTATAAACTAGGTGATTGCATTAATACTGTCAAACTAAAAGAAAGTGAGTCCCCTTTCTGGGCTTTTCATGCCTCACCCTGCACCCCAGTAAAATAAACCATGAAACTAGGAATCATGAACAAAGTCAACTGTCACAGAGGCCATGCATCAGAAGTCAAATCTTTCACTCTCCTTCCGTAAAACAGCTATTTCCTCTCATTTTTTTAAAAGAGGCTTCCCTTGGCATTTTTCCCCCTAGAAGCTGGAGATCCAACCACGTCCACTTGTCACACTGCCTATTTTAATAAGACAGGGTTTTTGCTTCCCTCCTTCCCTCTGCTTCTGACTGACAATAAATTATCATACATATCTCTAAGAGGTGCTGAACTGGATTTTCATTATCCAAAATGTCAAGATTCGTTTTTGTCATCAGAGAACACAGCTGGTCTACACCAGCAGCCCTTTGATTAATTCAAATGGAACAAGTCACCTATACATAACTTCATTTTCCCTAGACTGGGTCTTGCATTCTGCAAATTTTAATTTACAGCTTGTCAGTATAAGATACCATTTGCTGCCATGGCGGCACTCAAAGAAAAAAAGCAAGTCTTAATTAGCAGCACTTTGCATTAATCCTATGATTACTAATAAGGCAACAATTGGGAATTTTTAGCCTCAGAGCAGGACTTATTTACAATTCACTCACTACCTGTTTAATAATATTGTATAAACTTTCAGAAGATGCACAATGATGAGTATATTTAACAAACACTACTTTTAACATATAAATGAATATAAATGTGGCTTTCCTGTTGACCTGTGAAATAGTTATGTCTCCTTTCTCTAAATTCATGAAAGTAGGTATAAAAAAAAGTTACACTAAAAGATATAACAGAGTAATAGACCTGGACTAATTATTACAACAAGAGAAAAAGGACTTGAGGTTGATTCTGACTTGGATATAGAATGCGCAAACCCACAGGTGTATAGCCTTCTACCATCAATAAGGTTACATTAAAAAATTCACAAGCCACCACGAGATACCACTGTACACCCACTAGAATGTCTGAAATTAGAAAAACTGACAATACCAAGTGTTGGCATATACTGCCAGTGGAAATATAAAATGATACTCTCAGTTTAAAAGTCTGGCAGTTTCTTAAAAAGTTAAGCATATTCCTACCACAGGACCCACAATTCCACTCCTCAGTATTCCCAAGAGAACTGAAAATTTATATGACACACCAAGACCTGTACACAAATGTTTATAGCAGCATTAATCACAATAACCAAAACCTGGACACAACCCAAACACACATCAACAGCTAGAAGGTAAACGCTGTGGTATATCATATCTCTCCTGTGGTATATCCATATAACAGAGTACCACTCAGCAATAAAAAAGGAACAAATTACTGATAGATGCAGTAACATGGATAAATGTCAAAATCATTATGTTCTCAAAGAAGCCCGTCACAAAACTGTATACTATATGAGTCTATTTATATAAAATTTAGAAATTGCAAGCTAACCTATTGGGATAAGTCATGTCGGTAGTTACCTAAGTCTAGGAATAGAGAGAGAATGGTCTACAAAAGGGCACAAGGGAACTCTCTGAGTCATGAAAATGCTTGGAATCATGACAGATAAACACATCTATCAAAACTCAACAAATTGTTCATTTTAAGTGAATGTGGCCTACTGTATGTAAATTATCTCAATAAAAGAGAAAAATGCACAAGCTATTTCAAGTCCAAGTTATTTTGCAAACTGTATATAATAAACTCCATGATATCAATTGTTCACCTCTACTGTTTACCAGTTGTGTGACTTTGGTCAAATTACTTAACCTCTATGAGCCATGGTTTTCTTAGCCGTAAAGAATTAGAAAATAAGGTCTCCTTCACGAAATGATTCTGAGAGTCAAGTGGTAATTATGTACTACAAAAAAATGATACCTCAGTAACTTCACTCTCTTCTCTCAATTATTAGTTTCCCTTAACTTCCTTCCTAATGTAATTTAATCTGTGATATACTCATGTATCCCTCAAGAATTACCAATATATTGGAAAAAGTTCTACGCTTGAAAAGACCTCAACTTCTATCTAGTTCACTGTTTGGTTAATGTGTAATACTGAATTTCTTTTCATTTGTAAAAAGCATGAATATTTATTGAGTGCTGACTACAGATGCCAGACACTGTATGAGGAAATTGAGATGTACAGTTACCTCAAATGACATGGTGCCCGTCAGCTTGGAACTTAGGATAAATACTGAACAAACAATTTTACACAAACAATAAGAAAATATGGAGTAATTATAAGCATGCCATGTGCTACAAATGAAGAAGCTAACCTAGTTGGGCAGGGTAGGGAGGGATTTAAAAAAACAAAACAAAAACCTTTCTTCAAGGAAGTAAGAGCTGAAAGAGTAAAAGAAGACACTCCCTGTTAAAATTTTTAGAATACTGATTGACACATGGTAAGTATTTAATAAGCATCACTTAAAAATCATACAAGGCAGAGAACTACCTTAAAGTTGACAACTAGATATCAAGGAGAAAAGGAAGATGAGGTGAGCCAATTCCAGATATAGGGAGCAGCATATAAGGAGGCCCCAAGGCCTGAACGGGGATGGCATGGCCTCAGAAGCCCAATGTGGCTGTGGTCGGAAAGGAGGCCACAAAGAGGCTGTGTGCAATTGGTGCCCAATCAGGCAGAACACTGTTAGGTGTATTAAGGACATGGAACTTAGTACTAAGAGATTTTTTTTTTTTTAAATCACTGAATATTTTTAAGTCACTCTGGTTCCCAATATAACGAATGATTTGGAAGGAGTCAAGGTAGAGGCAGGACCAACCAAGAGGTGATGGCAGTTAGAACCTGGGTGGAGACGAGTCACTTTTAAAAAAATAAAAAGAGTTGATGGGTTTGTAACAGTAGATGGGTTAGGAGACAGTATCAGCAGGATCTGGGAATAGATTAACTGCTTACAGAAGAGAAGGATGACTTCCAGGCTTAGCAACTGGTAAGGTGAAATGCTATTTAATGAAATCAAATACGCTGAGAGAAGAGTGGGTTCTGGGGTGGTGGGGAGAAGGGGAATGATGAATCCACAACTTTTGTATCAACATGGACGGGACTGGAGGAGATTATGCTGAGTGAAATAAGTCAAGCAGAGAGAGTCAATTATCATATGGTTTCACTTACTTGTGGAGCATAAGGAATAATGTGGAGGACATTAGGAGAAGTAAAGGAAAAGTAAAGGGAGGAAATTGGAGGGGGAGACGGACCACGAGACTGTGGACTCTAGGAAACAAACTGAGGGGTTTAGAGGGGAGGGGGGTAGGAGGATGAGTGAGCCTGGTGGTGGGTATTAAGGAGGGCACGTATTGAATGGAGCACTGGGTGTTATACGCAAACAATGAATCCTGGGACACTGCATCAAAAACTAATGATGTATTTTATGGTGACTAACATAACACAATAAAAAAAAAAGTTCTAACAAATTAATAAATGATTTCTTGCAAGAAAGGCCACCTGAGAATCCTGGGTAAAAACGCATATACATAATCAGGACTTCCTAGGAAGAACACAAGGTCATTTCTCTATAAAAAGCTGTATTATAAATCAGTGAGTTGGGATACAGGCTATACACTAAATAATCGTATCCAGAAACTCCTGCCAGATCCAGGGGAGGAAAAAAGTAGCACAATTAGGGAGAGCTCAGAAATCCTTTTTAAAAATGAAAACACCAGAGGCACCTCGGTGGTGCAGTCAGTTAAGTGTCTGTCTCCTGGTTTTGGCTTGGGTCGTAATCTCAGGGTTGTGAGATCGATCCCCGTATTAGGTTCCGTGCTCAACGCAGGGTCTGTTTGAGATTCTCTCTCCCTCTCCGCCTCGTGCTCATGTTCTCTCTCTAAAATAAATCTTTAAAAAAAAAAAAAAAACCAGAAGGGAGAACTGTAAGGTAGTCTACACATCATCAGAATGGCAAAAACTTAAGAGGCTGATCAAACCACATTTTAGTGAGAATGCAGAACAACTGAAATTCTCAAGCAATTTCTCATTCATTTCTATAATTGCAAAATGCCTATTGGTATCTTCTAAAGCTAAACTATTTCATGAGAGCCAGCAATTCCACTCCTACGTATATACCTACAAGAAATTAGTGCTTATATACAAAATGGTTTATAGCAAATTTGTCATAGCCCCAAAGTAGAAATGATAAATAGCTATTAACAAGAGAATGAATAAATTGTCCTATAATCATACAACAAAATATATAGCAAGAAAAACAAACTGATACATACAGTAACATGAATGAATGTCACAGACAACATTGAGCAAAAGCAGCTGGAGACACAAGATGTTGTATGATTCTAAGTACACAGATGTAAGGAATAGGCAAAACTAAGTGATGACATTATGAATCAGAAGACAGGCTACGTCGAGGGGCTGGTATTGACTGGGAAGTGGCATGAGAAAGCCTTCTAGGGGCTAGTTACATGGGTATATCTATATGCAAAAATTTAGCTCTATATTTAAGGTAAGCGTACATGATACACTTTATTGTAGATATATTCTACTTCAATAAAAAGATAAATAATAAAATTGTGAGAATAAGAAAATAAGGTAGAAAAAAGGAAGAGCAGAAAGGATTCAGTTCATAGGGAACTAAAGCTCACACGCTAGAGTTCATCTGTTTACATGCCATATATTCTAAAAATAATTGAGACAGCTACAAATTTCAAAGTGTCAACAAACAATTATGGCTAAAATCTCAGCAAACGCCATCTAAAACTGAGCTAATTGTTCCCTCTGGACATTATATTTGCCCAAAAATGTCCTAGAAGTGAAGGGATAAAGAGAACCATACTACCATTTCGGGAACAAAGGAATTATATTTCTTGGGAAATAAGTCCAAATTCTATATTGAGGAAACTCCATCTATTGAGTTCATCAGAGTACACAGTTTAGAAATGATCAGAGACAACCACTCAATTTAGATGCTAAAGAATTCTTATGGCACAAGACCTTCTCTTGAGAAATGCTTTTTAAATGACTCAATAAGGTATTCAAGGAGAGTCAGGATTATGGATTCCCAGTAAGAGTCACAGAATCTAGAAAAGGGAGATACTCATAGATGAGTGGTCCCATCAGCAGCCTCGCTTTTCCCTATCCTCCTCCCATAACCACGCTATGGGGAATGACGGCCATTAACAGTTAACTACTCACCTTCCAAGCCAAGCCAAAAATTTACATTTCGGATTAGCCACTATCTTTTTTTAACTAATTTCACTCACATACCTTTTATTGGTTTTAAGAATTTATGTTATTTTCAAAAGATCATTTCCCATTATGATATTCATCTGAGATCTCTGATAGCTCTAGGATTTTTAAGGTTAAAAATGGTTAGTAGGGGCACCTGGGTGGCTCAGTGGGTTAAGCCTCTGCCTTCAGCTCAGGTCATGGTCTCAGGGTCCTGGGATCAAGCCCCGCATTGGGCTCTCTGCTCAGCAGGGAGCCTGCTTCTGCCTCTCCCTCTGCCTGCCTCTCTGCCTACTTGTGATCTCTCTCTCTTTGTCAAATAAATAAATAAAATCTTAGAAAAAAAAAAAGAATGGTTAGTAAATTACGGTTTTTGTTTTTACAAGTAACCAGAAGTGACGTCACAATGAAGCTAAGGGGCAGGCAAGACAGCCGTGTTTGTAAAACATCACCAAATGATCAGATGGAAGGTAGTTAGTTCATAGAAGGAATGACCTTTCCATTTTAACCTCCTATTTTGCCATCTACTAATCATCCTCAATTATTTACAGAGTAAAATGCAGTTAGTTGCACTGAATATCAAAATGATTTTGAAGAGAAATGGCCATTTTCATCGTTGCCATGAGTATTTACCTCTGGGGCGAATGTAAGTGGGACGAACAGGTCACTGAAGAGTCACTAAGTGCTGCCCACCCAGACCACTGCAGTGGACGCCACTTAACATGATTGCAATGATCACCGATGTAAGGATGGGTTTTCAACACTCTAGACGGACTTTTGTCAAAACAGAGAATGGAGGAAAAAGGAGCTTCTGAGGACCATTCTAGGAGATTTTACTGGAATGTATTTGTCTATTAGCATATCTATTCATTCATTAATTTAAAAAGTGTGATGCCAGGTGCTGGGGCAGGGGAGGCAGACTCCAGATAAATTAGCAATAGTTAACATTTAATCAGCATTTAATTCATGCCAGGCACAGTTCTCAACCCTTTACATATGTTAACACATTTCATCCTCACTGTGGCCCTATGAAAAGTCATATGACATAAGTATTTTCAGTTTATAGAAAGAGAAACTGACAAAGGAGTTGTTTGCCCAAACTCACCCAGGCAGTAAGCCTGACTGCGGAGACCATGCTCTGAACCTCTAACTAATCCTCAGACTCCTATCTTTAGGAACAGACCAAGTGCTGAGAATCAAGAACCTAGAGTTTTGGACTAACTCAGAGTCACAGAAATCATTTAACTTTTATTAACTGAGAAAACCAGTTAAGCGACTTGGCACAACAATCACAAAACAAGACGTTAAGAAAGATGAATGGTAGCTTGATTTTAGTAATAAAAATACAGGTCCATCTAGGAATAAAAAATAAAGAATTCATATTCTTCAGAGAATTTAAAATGAGCACTCAAATTAATACACCAACCAAAGCCTAAAAAGGAGAAGGTGGTATTTGCAATTTAAAAGGAGGAGGAGGGAAGGAAGAAAACACTAGCTTCAACATCAGACTTAGGAAGGGAAATGGTGATGGGTAATCAGACACTGCTGAATGCCTTAAATATGAGGGAGTCATTAACAGAACTGGTTAGATTAGATGTGGTTAGATTAGACTGGATAGATTAAAGTGAAACTAAGAGAAATATGAAAATATGTTAGGGGAAAAAAAGGTATCTTCACCCCTAATACTCCATAAAAACTACCCTCTTCTTGCATTTCCTATCTTAAATAAAATCATTAGCTACCCAAGTCACCAGATTGGAAAACTGGGAATCGGCCAAAATGCCTATCTTTGTTCAAACTCCACACAGAAGGAGTCATCATATCTATGTGATTCTTCCTTGAAATTGGCTTTTGGATCTACTCCCCCCGCATCCCCACTGTTACCTCTTAAAAAGCTGGCATGATCTTATAAGCTCTCACCTGAAAAAAAACACCACAACTTGCCTCACTCTACTCATCACCCAGAGGACAAAATCCATGTCCTCTCGCTGTTATACCAGGTCCTCTGAGACCTGCCCACCGGTCTCCCTTCTCTAAGCCTTATCTTTCCCAACATTCTCTGCTTCAACCCCCATCTACCTATTATCCCATGAAGCTCTCATACATCAGGTGTCATTTCCATCTTCTCCCTACTTAAGGTACGTGCCCCTCCCCTGGGCAGTCTGGTTAACTCACCTTTCCAACTGCAGTATAAAGATTCCTCCTTTGTAACACCTTCTAAGACTCCCCCTGGCAACGCTCAGGGTTTTCTCCTCCATGCTCCCAAAAGTACTTAGAACATTCATTAAAACTGTGTCTGCTTCCAAGTCTTGTCTTCGATGTTCACCTAGGA
Organism: Mellivora capensis; assembly: GCA_004024625.1. NCBI lineage: Eukaryota > Metazoa > Chordata > Mammalia > Carnivora > Mustelidae > Mellivora > Mellivora capensis. Next base: position 74,221 of record PISX010009520.1, read on the forward strand.
GTGTTCACCTAGAACACTCCTACACGCGGATGTTCCAGGAACAACCCTGGAATACAGGTAGCCTAGAAATGTGGACTATATGTTGTCACCTCTGATATGGCAATTGACACAACAACCCTAGGAAACAGGCAGGGTAAGTGTTGCTAACTTCATTACACGGTGGAGCAGTCTAGGGCTCAGAAAGGTAACGTGACTTGCCTAGTAAAAGCGGGATGAGTAATAGGTACTCCTTCCACTAAACCACTGTGCTCCCCAAGCTCCTCAAAGCACAAACAGCTGCACCAACATTCCACATATGAACATCACTAACCAACTGAACAGGGATATGTAAATTAGTTAACTGGTGCTGAAATCAGACGTTAATGTGCAAACAAACAGGGACTTATTTGAGCTAAGTGGGCATGAATATGCAAATGAACTGGATGCAATTCAGTAGATGTCATCACAATTCTAGGAATGAACATCCTATATTATGACTATTACAATATTCATGTAGCATTCATACATACTCTCATATATTACTGTAACATGGGCTTTTTGAGTTTAAAATTGTGGTGAAGCCAAAAGTAACTTGATGTATATTTTCATCCACACACTTGCAAGCTGGAAATCAGATGTGAGCACACAGAACTCGTCGATCTCCATACACAACCAAGCTGCCATTTGCAGGCCAAGCTGAGCAAGGTACTCTGGAAATAGGTTAGGCTGGTCCTTCACGATCCCACCCTTGCCAGTATCTCCAGCTAAATCTACCTTGCACAGCCTAAGACGCTACAAGAGTTGCATTTAAAACAGCTGTGTTTCCTACAAATATTTTAATAAAGGGGCATAGCCATATCATTGAAACTCCCCTCAGAAATTCCAGTATGTGATCACAGTTAGCTTGTACTCAGGTGTAACAAGACTTTTGCTGAAGCTGAAGGAAAACTTCCAGACTCTTTTTATGAAGCCAGCATTACCCTGATCCCCAAACCAGGCAAAGACCACACCAAAAAGGAGAATTTCAGACCAATATCACTGATGAATATGGATGCTAAGATTCTCAACAAGATCCTAGCAAACAGGATCCAACAGCACATTAAAAAGATCATCCACCATGACCAGGTGGG
>PISX010009521.1:0-75338 GCA_004024625.1 Mellivora capensis
TGGAAGTTTTCCTTCCTCTATTTTTGGAATAGTTTGAGAAGAGTAAGTAACTCTTCTTTAAATGTTTGGTAGGATTCACCTCTGAAGCTGTCTCATCCTGGATGTTGGTTTGTTGGGAATTTTTTGATTACTGATTTAATATCATTTCAGGTAAGTGTTCTGTTCAAAATTTTTATTTCCTTCTAATTCAGTTTTGGAAGGCTATATGTTTTTAGAAATTTATCCATTTATCCTATATTGTCCAATTTTTTGGCATATAATATTTCATAATATTCTCTTATAATTTTTTGTGTTCTTTGGTGTTGGTTGTTTCTACATATTCATTTCTGATTTTGTTTATTTGAGTTCTCTCTCTTTCTCTCATTTTTGAAAAGTCTGGTTGACAGTTTACCAATTCTGTTGTTCTTTTCAAAAAACCAGCTTCTGTTTTCACTGATCTGTTCTATCATTTTTGTAATTTCTATTTTATTTATTTCTGCTCTAATCCTTATTACCCCTCCCCCCCATCCCCCTGTCTGCTGGTTTGGAGTTTTGTTTGTTCTTCTTCTTGCTCCTTTAGGTATAAGGTTAGGTTGTTTGAGATTTGTCTTGCTTCTTGAGGTAGGCCTGCATTACTATAAACTTACCTTTAGGAGTACTTTTGCTACATCTCAAAGGCTTTGGGCCATTGTGTTTTTATTTTCATTTTCTCCATCTTTTTTTTTTTTAACTTCTTCGATTTTTTGGTTGACCCATTCATTGTTTAGTAATATGTTATTTAACCTCCATGTGTTTGTGTTCTTTCCAGATTTTTTCTTGTGGTTGATTTCAGGTTTCATAGTGTTATGGTTAGAAAAGGTACATGGTACGACTTCAATCTTTCTGAATTTGTGGAGACTTGTTTTGTGGCCTAACATGTGCTCTGTCTTGTGGAATGTTCCATGTGTATTTTATAGAATGTGTTATTCTGTTGTTTCAGGATGGAACGTCCCAAATGTATCTGTTAAATCCATCTGGTCCAGTATGTCATTCAAAGCCACTGTTTCCTTGCTGATGTTCTGGTAGGATGATCTGTCTACTGATGTAAGTGGGGTTTTAAAGTCCCCTACTATTATTGTATCACTATTGATTACTTTCTTTATGGTTGTTATTAACAGCTTTGTATTTGGATGCTCCCATGTTGAGTATATAAATACTTAAAATTGTTATGTCTTCTTAGATGATTCCTTTTACTGTTACATAGGGTCCTTCTTTGTCTCTTGTTACAGTCTTTGTTTTAAAGTTTATTTTGTCCTCTATTAGTTTTGCCACCCTCACTTTCTTTTGACATCCGTTTGCAGGATAAATGATTCTCCATCCCTTCACTTTCAGTCTGCATGTGTCTGTATGTCCAGCATATAGCTCTCATAGCCAGCATATCGATGGGTCTTGTTTTTTAAATCCATTCTGTTATTTGACTGGAGCCTTTAGTACATTTACATTCAAAGTAAGTATTGGTAGGTGCATACTTATTGCCATTTTGTTACTTGTTTTATGATTGTTGTTGTAGTTCTTCCTATACCTTTCTTCTCTTGCTCTCTTCTGTTACCACAAGTGAACTGTCTTTAGTGTTATACTTGGATTTCTTTCTCATTAATTACATATCTATTACTGATTTTTGATTTGTTGTTACCATCTTCTGTATATAGGAGTCTATAGTAAGGTGATTGGTCATTTAAGTTTGAACCCATTCTTTACTCCTCTCCTCCCCATGTTTTAAGAATATTGTGTCATAGGGACTCCTGGGTGGCTCAGTTGGTTAAGCGGCTGCCTTCGGCTCAGGTCATGATCCCAGCGTCCTGGGATTGAGTCCCACATCCGGCTCCTTGCTCGGCGGGGAGCCTGCTTCTCCCTCTGCCTGCCACTCTGTCTGCCTGTGCTCGCTCTCTCTCTCTCTCTCTGACAAATAAATAAATAAAATCTTAAAAAAAAAAAGAATATTGTGTCATAATTTCTATACTTTTATTTTGTGAGTTCCTTGACTGATTTTTATAGATATACTTATTTTTACTACTTTTTTATTTCCTGCTTTTCTTACTCTTACTTACAGTTTTTTCTTTCCTCTCAAGGAGTCCCCTCTAACATTTCATGTAGGGCTGGTTTCATGGTCATGAATTCCTTTAACTTTTGTTTTTCTGGTAAACTCTAGCTATGCTTCTGTTCTGAATGATAGCCTTGATGGATAGACCATTTTTGGCTGCAGACTTTTTTCCTCTCATCACTTTGAATATATCATGCCACTCTCTCCTTGCCTGCAAAGTTTCTGCTGAAAAAATCAACTGATAATTTTATGGGGTTTCCCTTGTATTTAAGTTTTCTTTTCTCTTGCTGCTTTTAAAATCTCTGTCACTACTTTTTGCCATTTTAATTATTATGCGTCTTGGTGTGGACTTTCTTTGATTTTATTGGGGGATCTCTGTGCCACTTAGGTCTGGATTTCTGTTTCTTCCATAGATTCAGACAAATTTTCAGCTATTATTTTTTCAACTAAATTTTCTCTCTCTTCTCCTTCTGGGATCCCTAGAATGAGAATTTATTATGCTTGATGGTGTTGCTGAGTTTCTTATATCTGTTCTCATTTTGCACAGTTTTTTTCTCTCTCCTCCATTACTCTGTCCTCCAGGTCATTGATCCTTTCTTCTGCTTCCTCTAGTTTACTATCTATTCCATCAAGTGTATTTTTAATTTCATTTATTGAGTTTTTAACTTCCGATTGATTCTGTTTTCTATCTTTTGTTAAGGGTCTCACTCATATCGTCCACTCTTCTCAAACCCTGTAAGTATCTTTATGAAAATTACTTTAAATTGTCTATCAGGCAGATGACTTATTCTGTTTTGTTTAGTTCTTTTGCTGTAGTTTTGTCCTAATCTTTCATGTGGGACGTATTCCTCTGTCTCCTCATTTTGTCGAACTCTCTGTGTCTGTTTCTCTTTGTTAGGAAATTCAGCTATATCTCCTGCTCCTGAAAGTAGTGGCTTTATGAAGAAGAGGTCCTGTCATTCCCTTCAGTGCAGTGTCCCCTGTTCACCAGAATCTGATGCTTCATGGGTGTCTCCTATGAGTGTTGCATGCACCCTACCCTTGAGGCTGAGCTGCTTTTTTCTTCGATCCAGTTGTCTGCAATGGCTCTCTCTGCCTTTTGTGGGCAGGGTTTGTTCCCTGTGGTCTTAGTGGGCCAGTCAGGGGCCCCCTGGGCTCAAGTTGAGTCAGATCAGATATTCGCCAGAGATCCAGTAGCCCTGAACTACAGGGCACTTTCCTTGTGTTGTCCCCTGCAAAGCTTTTGTTGGAGGGCCACAGTGTGACTGATGCGTGTGGCTCTCTTTCCCTGTCCCCAGGGAAGGAGTCACTTTAGAGCTGTGCTAGCCCCAGTGGGGGCTGCTTGTACACTCCCAGACCTGTGGCACCACCTTGGATAGGCTCTGGCCAAGAGCATATTGAATGGGGCGGATCCACAAGGTGCATGGGTTGGGAGGTGCCATGTTAGCAGGTTTTGTCTGGTTCCCTGGGGGAGGGGGTCTGCAGTGCTGGGCAGGCCTGCCTCGATGGGGTGGAGCTGTCAATTCATGGGGGTTGGGGCATAGTGTAAGCAAGTTAGGTATTAAGCTTGGGGGCTGTGCTAGTTCCTGGAGGTGACTGTGTGTTTATACCATGTGGGGGAGGCAGATACCTGGTGCCTGCCAGGCTCTTTGTTCCTGGAGAGGTCTCCCAAGGATCCTGTCTCTCTAGCACATACTCTGAGATTCATGAACAAATCTCCCTCCCATATACCCCATGTGTTTTTCAAACTGTTGCTTCTCTGTGGGGCTGGGTTTTTTTGCTGTCTCTTTAAGGGTGGGGACTCAGCTTCCTCTCACCCTCCTGGCTCTTCCCAAATCAAGCCAGCTGGATTATTAAAGTTCCAGGTTTGAAGACCTGGTGGTTGTAAGAACTCAAGGAATTCAGCTCCTCTGATTTTCAGAGCCAAATGTTTATAAGGATTTGTCTTCCCCTGCCGGCTCCCTGACATGAGGGTCTGTTGCTCACCCCTCTCTGCACTTGCAGGTCCCTCCCTCCCACAGATGGTCCTGCTGCTGTCCTTTTAGCTCCTCACTGTGTCTCCGTCCTTCTTACCCTCTTCCATGTGGCCTCTTCTCGCCTTTAGTTGTGGAATTCAGTCTGGCAGTCTTCGGGTTGTTTTTCTGGGTTATTTACACTGATAGGAGTGGTATCTTGTATTCACGGGACAAGGTGAGCTTAGGGTCCTCCTGCTCCACCATCCTCCCCAAAAGTCCTCTCGCTTTCTTTTTTTGTCTTCATCCTTCTTGTGCTTTATTTCTCCCTTTATTTATTTATTATTTCTCTCTTTATTCCTTTTTCCTTTCTGGGCCTGAATCTGGAAATAGTGAACTAAGGAAAATGTGCCTTCCTGTCACTAGATTGTCTGGTTGGTGTGGACTGACAGGATGGAGTGTAAAACAAGGAGGGGGCGTGGGGAAGTTGTCACTCATATCTTCCCCTCTTCTCTGGACAAGATTGGAACTGGGACTCAAACTGACATTCCCCTCTAGGGTGGCGGCCTCTGTTGTCTGATGTGAGTCTACTTCCCCCCTCACCCCGCCAGAGACTCAGGGTGTGCTGTGCAAACCTTCTGGGATAAGCCCAGTACCTAATCTGGTGTGAAATGCACATGAGCTCAGAGGAACCTGAATTTGCATCGCAGCTCTCTAGCATTCCATCTAGCTGGATGACACCTGGCTAGAACCTCCCTTGTTCACTGATGGTGATGTGTAAGGTTAAGTGTGAAAATACTTTTGAACTGTGATTTGCAGACAAAGGATAATCGCTACAATTATAATTCCTCCTCTACTGCCCTACTGCCTCTCTTTTTTAGAGGGAGAAAGCTTTAGTTGCTCTTCACTTAATACCGTTATAGGCCTGGAATTAATGAGGCTGTCATCAGAACTTTCTAGATTTATGGAAACGGGGACCTGCTGTTGCCTACTCAAACTCACCATCGTGTTCTCTGCCACTATTTCTTCAGAAGTCAATTTAAAGGTTAATGTGAATGAAATACTTAGTGACAAAAAATATGAAAGTATTCAAAAACTGAACGAGACCTCACAAAACACAGGAGAGAATTCCCAGGAGCCTCTGCTGGCAGTACTTGCAACAGTGTGAGCAGCACAAGGAATAATGACAGAATAGAGAACTATACTTTAAATTTAAAAAGTGAATCCATGAGTCCACACTAATGAAACATTTAAAAAAAATTTTTAAGGGTGATAGGAGAAGGAAAAGCTTTTCCTGGCAGAATAACACCAAATAACAAATACAGCATTGATAATAGAGAGCTGTCAACAAGATCGGTTCGGTCCAGAATCAGAAGTGGATGAATGGCAGATCAGTGAGTGAAATGTTGGGTGATAGGATATTTTCAGGTTCCTCTGTAACATTTACTTATTACTTATAGAGGGAGTAAAGGTACTGCTTATTGGAGAAAGCTGGCAAACACTCCCTTCCCCAAGGGACGAAACTTAGCATCTCCAGTAGGGAGACAACCCAGTATCTGTGTCACCTCTTATGATGCACTTGGAAGGACATGTTACGTAGGTAGTGTTCCTGCCAAAAATATTTAACCTAAAGCTAATCGTGAGGCAACAGTCAAGGAAATCAAATCCAGGCCTATTTAGCAAAACGACAGGCTCGGGCTCTTCTAAATTAGCAACCTCAAGGAAAACAAGCAAAACTAAAAAAAAAAAAGGCTAAGGAATTCTCCTAGGCTAAAGAGACCTGACAGCTAAATGCAGTGAGTGAACATTATTAAATGGATCTTGGATCCTTAAAAAAAAAATAAAAATAAAAAAAGAAAGAAAGAAAAGAAACTGGGATAAAGGACCTTATTGGGACTCCTGAGAAAATCTGAATATTGGTAATAGCTCTGTATCAATGTTAAATTTTCTGTGCAATTATTGTTTTCATTAATTTAGAAACATGGCTTCCTTGTTAGAAATACATGCTGCAGATTCAGAGATAAATTATCCTGATGTCTACAGCTTATTCTCAAATGGGTTTCTAAAATGTATGTGTGAGTGTGCGTGTGTAATATTACCTATATATATGTAACTTTTTTGCAATGAATATATTCAGTCACCTCGTACTCTTCTAGCAACTTTTCTGTGGATTTGAGATTTTTTCCAGAATAAAAAGTTGGCCTAAAATTATAACAATTACTTTACAGATTACTTTACTATTCAACAGTGTTAATCCCTATGCCGGATCAAGAATTATCAGGACACTGTTAGCCTGCCAGATCTCCCTGATGTCTTTACTGCTATCTTTCACAAGTAAACTCACCGTGGCCCAAATTCTTGGAAAAAAATGAAACCTATGTCTCAGCCTGCGTTAGAGCAGACTGACAGAGGTCCGTATCAATTATTTTCATGTCCAGAGGTGGCCGTCGATGCCAGACACTCTAGTGTCTTTGGGAAAATCACCTTCTGCCTTGTCTGTCCTGGGCTTTACTTACAGCCAGGTGACCCCAAATGAGAGAACAAAATCTGCATCCTTTTACTTTGAGTCCACATCTAATTGTATTGATGAACTAAGGCTCTCTGTTCAGTTTCATCAATTAACGCCATCAGAAAGTTAACAGGTGTGCAGTGAAAGTCATGAATTGACCAGCCATGCCCCTATGTATATAATCAAGTCCTACTAAGAGCTCCATTACAGTAGGCAGTGAAAATAGATTCACTCTGAAAATGTCACATAGGTCCTAGTTTATAAGCCTCCTTGGAGCCAATATATGTAGACTCTTCCTAATCACTGTGTTTTATCAGTTTGAGAACCTCGAGAAATTTTTAATTAATTAAATAAGTGTTCCGACTATCAGTTACTTGAAAAAATGTCTTTAATTTAGTGCTTCCTATGAAGCCAGCTCTGAGAAAGCGCTTGACAGAGATCCTCTCCTGTAATCTTCATAGTAACTTTTTTTTTTTTTCAGAAATGGAAACAGATTTGAAGAGGTTAATCATTTGTCTTACATCACACAGCTAATAATGGGCAGAGCTGGATTTTGTGTACCTTGTAGCGAATCCTTTCCTCTTAAATTTTTCTCTGTAATATTTCCAAAATCAAGGATGAAAATGTATTTATAAACATTCATTTGCCAGCATACACACACCATGTTTTAAAACTTGCAAAGGCAGGGACTATATTTTTTAGTAGCTTAGTGGAGGGAAACTGTAGGTAATTCTTTAAGAAGGTAAAATATGTTTCTGGATCGAAAGAGAAATTTTGATGATTGCATTAAGTTTGGAGAATACATCCATACTATTAATAAGAACAGGTAGAGTTCTATTTTAAAATCTATTAACAATGTAAAATGCATTTTTGAAAATGTGTTTATTCTACTCGAGCTCCCTGGACTCACAGTTCAAATCATTTGTAGTTTATCTCAAAGTACCATAAAAAGAGGCACAAAAAGGTTTTTGCTGGATTGTGTCTTTGTATGTTCAGCTTTTCCCCTTGTTATTAGGTGTCAAGAGCCACGTTACAGCCTTTGGGCATATTCTGTTAGAGAAGGTGAAAGCAGGCATTCTAGGGATTTGCCCAGAGGTGAATTTTAATGAGGTCTGCCTCCTTCTCACCTTGCTTGCCAGAGAAGAGGATAGCGTGGGCTGTCAGTGCACGGAAATGAGTTCTGTATGTATGCTAATTAGATCAAGGCCCTGGAGAGTAGCCAGCTGTTGGCCATTAAAGGGAATAAAATGATAGGTCACAGAAAGTAGTCATTTCAAAGCTGATTTCTGGAGGCGGCTTCTAGCCGGATGTGGGAGACCAGCGCTGTGTCACAGAGGAACCATCATGGTCCCCAGGTCTCATGGAGGGGAGAAGTGAGGGGGTGAGCAGGGTCCTTGTGCAGCGGCTTTCCCTGGAATTTGTTACCCATGTACCAGTGTGTCCGCAGACCTGGGCTAGTGTCTCTATTTTTATTCTTAGTATGAAATTATAGTTGACTTTGATAGTCAGTAAGAAACAAATAATGATGGTACATTTGGGTTTCCTTGGCTTCTAGGCCATTTTCCTCCTCCCCGCTCAGTCTTTCCAGGCCTTTCTTCTTGTCTTCCTCCCTTGGCCCACTTTCTCTACCAGGCACAAGTGATCAGATGTTTCTCGTAACTGCCTGTGTCCCAATTCTCTTCTCTTGAAAATCTGTCTTGGTAATCCCACCCACTTCTAAGGCTTGAGTATTGAGGAAAAAATTCTTATTAGAAGAAAGAGTAGATGATGCATGTTGGCCGAGGAAAATGAGAGGGTGAAGAAGAGCAAAGGCTTTTACTGGGGGAATCTCAGAATTGCACAAATTCTGGAGGAATCCAGAAAAGTATCATGACCATGTGTGGCAAGCAAGAGGTTTTTATGAGAAAGAAGGAGGGATTAATTCCATGATTTAGATAAAAAAGAGAAAAAAAAAAAACCCGCCACTAATTTGGTGCTGACCCGTTGAGCTGTTTTGGGTTCTTAGCTTATTAATGATTTTATTGGTACTTTCAAATGAATGACCCTGACACGTATTAATTAATTTCACTGTCCTCACGTGATCCAAATGTCAGTTGCTCCGTTGAAATTTTATGAGCAACCGCTCATAAGATGGTCGCTGGCTATGGCTCATTTCAAGGGTTAGTTGGAGAGGTAAATGGAACTTTGCAACAGAGTCTTTTTTTTTAAGATTTTATTTATTTATTTGAGAGAGAGGGTGTGTGTGCATGAGCAAGGGGGAGGAACAGAGGGAGAGGGAGAAGCAGACTCCCTGCTGAGCAGGAAGCCTGATGTAGGACTCGATCCCAGGACCCTGAGATCATGACCTGAACTGAAGTCAGCTGCTTAACTGACTGAGCCACCCAGGCATCCCTAAATGGAGTCTCTTATGTGCAGAAATGTTATACAATCGCACATGCGTTGTCAGGCCGGGAAATGCTCTCTAACCCTTCCGTGCCACAGACCTTAGCACTCAGGGACAGCCTGATGAGGGTGTAGCGCTCTGATGAACCCTTCCTTGAATAACATTTTTATTTTTTTTAATTAATTAATGAATTTTTATTTTTTCTTAACATAAAAACAGACACATAGACCAATGGAACAGAGTAGAGAGCCCAGATAGGGACCCTCAACTCTATGGTCAAATAATCTTCGACAAAGCAAGAAAAAATATACAGTGGAAAAGAGACAGTCTCTTCAATAAATGGTGCTGGGAGGGGCACCTGGGTGGCACAGTGGGTTAAAGCCTCTGCCTTCGGCTCAGGTCATGATCCCAGGGTCCTGGGATCGAGCCCCACATCGGGCTCTCTGCTCGGCAGGGAGCCTGCTTCCTCCTCTCTCTCTGCCTGCTTCTCTGTGATTTCCGTCTGTCAAATAAATAAAATCTTAAAAAAGATAAATGGTGCTGGGAAAATTGGACAGCTATATGTAGAAGAATGAAACTCAACCATTCTTTTTTTTGAATTTTTAAAAGGGTTTCTTTCTAAGTAATCTCCACACCCAACATAGGGCTTGAACCTACAACCCCGAAATCAAGAGTCATGCGCTCTACTGACTGAGCCAGCCTGGCACCCTGAACAGTGTTTTTTAAATGCATGAATTAAACACATAGGATGGTAACCAATAAGGCTGAAATAAGGTTATCAAAATATTTTTTAAAAAATCTTTGAAAGAGGAAGGTATATCATGTACTACCTCTTCATGAAACAAGATCTGACAACCCCCAGAATTTCAAAGCAGTGCTGAGTACTCAGAGATGTTGGCGGCAGCTGTACCATGGTCGGCTGATTGTCCCTGGGGATGGACTCCTAAGTGCTTCTAGTATTCCTGTGGGGTTTTGCCTGTCTTCGTAACTGGGGGGAATGTTGTCTTTCAGTTAGAGAGCAGGGAGACTAAAGATCAGGCTCACAGAGTCCTATGACTCTTATCCATGGATCCAAGGGTAAGAACACCTGGTCTGAAGATTTCTAGAAGAGACTGGAAATCCTCGTTTGTCTGCCTGCCAGGTGCCGCGGGGTGTGCCTCGAGGAAAGGGATGGCGAAGAGCCAGTGACAGGTGGACACTTCCTCCACAATCTCATCCCATCTGTTCCATTTGTCTGGGCTTCTCGGGTCTCCTCTTGTCTTCCTGAGCTTGCCTGTTGCCCTGAAGTGAAATCGAAACTAGTCGCTTCTCTTCTTCAGCAGCTGTTGTGTTTTGGTTTTGTTTGTCGGAGGGATTCTCTCTGGTTTGATTTCTAAATGTAGTCTCTAGGGGCACCTGGGTGGCTCAGTGGGTTGAGCATCCGGACCTTGGCTGCTGCTTAGGTCATGATCTCAGTGTTCTGGGACTGAAACCCGAGGTGGGCTCCGCGCTTAGCGTGGAGTCCGCTTGAGGATTCTCTCCCTCTTCCTCTGCCCTTCCCCCTGTTCTTTCTCTCTCTAAAATAAATGGAGGAACCTTTAAAAAAAAACATATCATCTGGTTATAGGGGAGGCTGAAACTGCTCATTATCTGGGGGTTCTTTCCCTCATGCTTCAGTTAACACAGATAATTGGGCTTTAAGTGTGGATAGAGGTTAAAAATCCCCAACATCAACCTCTGTCAAAGGTTGTGAAGTAGATTTTTAAAAAATCCCCTCCCTCCACCTTTTTCAACCTCGTCTCATCTCGGCTTCTTAAACACTGAATCCTCCTGGACATCTCTTGCTTTCCTGCCTCTGTGTTGGTTCCTTCTGAATCCCTGTCCGTTTCGCTCTCTACCAACAGAGAATACTCCCCATGTTAGGCTTTGGGCTACTTTTCATTTTCCCCCCTTGATGATCTCTCCCAATCCTTGGTCTATTTGGTCTACCTTCTTCCCATGTTCTTTGTCCTTTTCAATGGATCTGCCCCCCACCCCCTTCTTTCCATTTGTTCCAATTTCAGGGACACTCAGCAGAGATTCTTTGGCTACTTCCTGTCCCCTGAGCAATAGGTTAGGCACGAGGGCTACAATACTGAGCCAGTGCCTTCCTGCACCCCACCATCTATCAGGGAAAGTCGGCCTTGAACAAGTAATTTCAAGAGGGAATAGGTTGGAGGGGGAGTAGCCGGTCATGTAAGGCTTGGTCATAAGGGGTGGGGGGGGGTAGGGAAGTCTCTCAGAAGAAGTAATATTTAAATTAGAACCTTGTTGGTCAGTTGAGACATAGCGTGGGAATGGTGACTGGGAAGATCTGCATGAAGTGTCTGGTGTGGCTTTGGTGTAAAGTTGAAAGAGGGTATTTGAATTCAGTGAGGCTATGAGGAGGCAGGACCCGACTGGTTGTAAACACTTGCCAACCATCTTAGGGGGTTGGGGTGGGCATCACCCTAAGGACACTGGGGAAGCCCACAGGAGGTGTTCATCAAGCAGCAGAGCTTAGGTTTACGTTGTTAAATGATTACCCCAAGTATCGTATGGACCACAGTTGGAAGGGGCAAGAATCCACGTAAGGAGACCGTGGAAGATGGTTATGGTCGCCCCCTTAAGAGACCATGTGTCGACCCTACAGGAAAATCTCAGTCACCCTTGGCTCCTGCCTGTTCGTCCTTCACCTTCTCATCAAACCCATCAAACACTAAGTCTTTTCAGATCCGGTTCCCAAAACTGCATTGCCTGCACGCCTCTTCTTATTCCCACTGACTGAATTCAGACTTCTCATTTACCTTCCTGAGGTGGCTCAGCCATGTCTACGCTCTACAGGCTTTTCACTTCCGGGTCTCCTTTTTCTCCTTCCGGTGGCAGGCAGTGTGCCTGCGGGCGAGCCCCTGGCGTACTCGGCTGCTCCCAAACTCACCAAAGAGAAGCCCAAGCCACAGTGTGGGCCCTCCTGGTGCCATCTGTCCTTTCTGCCAAGACAAGCTCCTGTCCCCCCCGCCTCACCCCTCCTGGGCTCACCTCACAAATATCCAAGGATCAAGTTCGGCAGGCTCCTTCCTATACCTAGACCTCCTGTCCCCTCCAGCTCATCCACAGACAAATTTCAAGTCCCTCCTCCTCCAATTTCCCATGCCCCCAAGCCTCAACCAGAATTAATCTCTCCTTCCTGCCCGTGCACAGTCGTACTTTGGATGATGCATTATCTATCTAATTAAACTTCTTACTCCTGTTTCACTGTCGCAAAGAGCCTGCCTTCCATTTGAATTATTAGGTATGAGATAGGCTCGCTCTGCAGATTGTAAATTCCAGAGGACTAGGGATATTTGTCAAAGTCATTTCCGTGCTGCCAGGCCTCTGCTTATCAGACCTCAACAAACGTTAAATTTGATTGCAGATGGCAGCGGGATGATTGGGAACCCTAAATCGTGGAGGTCTCTGGGTCACACACCCAACCCCTTTCTACCTGTGATAGTCATCAAATGCACAAGAACTAAAAAAATTTTTTTTACTAAGACTATTGCTTTTGTTTCTAAAATTGCTAAATGGGACAAGTCTCATTAGGAGAAACAGCTAACGGTTTTAGTGAGGAGTGCCGGGTTCTGTGTTGAAAGTAGGTATTTCTTTACCTACTCTTTAGGTATTTCTTGAGCCCTGATTATGTACCCAGCACTGAGGAGGCATAGCCACAAATGAAACGGATCTCTATACTGGAAGCATTTACAGGTGTGCAGTTTTCCATCAAGAGTTGCAGGATAATACTCCATCAGAAAGGATGAATACCTGACTTTTGTAGCAACATGGACGGGACTGGAAGAGATTATGCTGAATGAAATAAGTCAAGCAGAGAGAGTCAATTATCATATGGTTTCACTTATTTGCGGAGCATAACAAACATGGAGGACATTGGGAGATGGAGAGGAGAAGGGAATTGAGGGAAATTGGAGGGGAGATGAACCATGAGAGACTATGGACTCTGAAAAATAACCTGAGGGTTTTGAAGGGGCGGGGGGTGGGAGGTTGGGGGAGCCTGGTGGTGGGTATTGTGGAGGGCACGCATTGCATGGAGCACTGGGTGTGGTATAAAACTATGAATTCTGTTACGCTGAAAAGAAATAAAAAAAAATAAAATTAAAAAAAAATCTCAAAAGTTAAAACCTAGCGAATGCCCAAGAACAAAGTAATTGATAAGTCATTTGTAGGATTTTAATATAATAGAGTGTTAGCATCAATAAAATACATGAACTAGAGATTTATTCAACCAAACATGAATTTCACAAACATGATATAGATGGTGGAGATGTTCTAGTTCCTGACTTGGGTGGCAGTGTATGTGCGTGCATGTGCTCCCAGTATAATAATTCAAGGGTACATTTAAAATTTTTTACTTTTCTCTGTGTTATTCATTAATAAAAGCTGAAAAAATGTTGAAAAAAAAAGAGTTGCAGGATAATTTCTGTTTCTGAAATGGGGGGAGATAGTTCATTCCTTTATTTAAACATTATGTGTCCCCTGGCTAACTCAGGAGTGAAAACCACACCACCTTCATCTCCATCCTGACCAGAAACAGGGCAGTGGATGTATTGTGAATATGCATGGGCGTAGGAAAGGACAAAACACATTTATTGGCACATTTATTTTGTTGTATCTTATTTAAGTTTTGATTATTGCGATTATTTTATCCATTCTTTATCTCCCACTTTGTTAAAATCCTCCCACAGGCAGGTTTTGAATATTTCCTTGTATCATTTTACGTTTTGGGGCTGGGAAGCATCAGTAGATACTAAGCAATAATAATAATATGTATTATTTTTATTTTCCAGTAGTATAAAAACTCATAATATTTCAGTTTCAAAATTAGTTCTATATACGCCCAACATTGTCCCAGAAATGAGGTATGCGAAATGTAACTTATGGCCTAAAGTAGCTCACAGAAGTGCTCTTGTATGTAAGAACTGCATGGCTCTAGGAAAAAAAGGAATATATTACTAGAGGAAGTTGCTTGTGTAGGAAGCTCTGAATTTTTTTCAAAGCTAGTTAGAAACTGGACTTTAGGACATATGCAGTGATTTTCTGAAATATGAGCAAAACTTGGAGAAAACCAGAGCATCTAAATTCTCACAGCTGGGAAGTTTAACAGAGGGGACATGTAAGAGGCCTCTGGCAGAAAATGTAAATAATGAGGAACGTGTCTATTTGAAAAAAGTAGAGTATGTTCCAGATGTCTCTGTATGCATGTATAAAGATTGTGGCTTCAAATTTGACTAGATTTTGTTTGTTTGTTTTTCAAAATCTTTTCTAAGAATTGCCCTGGTGGAAAATATTCCTGAAGGCCTTAACTATTCAGAAAATGCACCATTTCACTTATCACTTTTCCAAGGCTGGATGAACTTACTCAACATGGCCCAAAAGTCTGTTGACATAGTGTCTTCCCATTGGGATCTCAACCACAGTCATCCATCAGCATGCCAGGTAAGCTGCATCCTCTCTGTGTGTGATGATTTTACTTACGTGCATCTCCCGTGCCTTCATGTTCTTGCCTTCACTTCTCCAGTTCAAGGTCTCTTTTTCAGTCTACCTCCCCCACCCACAGTACCCGTACATCATCATGTTCATGTGCATGTGCCTTCATTGATCACGTGTCCTCAGCAACTGCTAGAATGCCAGGTTTTCAAGGGCAAACTCATGTTTCGTCTGTGCATACTTTAGGCTCTCTGTTGATTTGGACCATTTTGGGGGACGCTGTTCACACCACAGTATCCGTTGACAGCATGCCCCGGAATTCTGCTTTGCTCCACCCGCATGCTCATGGCCTGAACCCCGTGCCTGCTTGCCGAGGCATTTATGTGGTTAATTGGTGTCCTAATTTGCCTGGAGGACCCAGAGCCAACTTTTATTTTTTTAATAGTGGAATCGAACTTCCCATTATACTTGTATATTCTTGGCTCTGTCCCGTTTGAGTGAAGAGGAGAGAGAAATGCGTTAATTCCAAGAACAGCCTTGAGAAGTCTGCTGAAATGATCTAAATGATTTCTGAATGAAGTGTCCTGGAGATAGGAAAGGGATCCTGGTTCTCTTTAGCAGTTTTTTGTTTGGTTTCTTGTAATTCTGTGCTGGTATGATCACAAGAACGCTAAGCTACCCAGGCTCTTCTACCCAAGTATTCCAGCACTGGTCTGCACTTACATGTCCTATCTGGGTCATGGAGAAAATCAGTTCTGTCACCATATATAAAACGTGTTGGCACTAAGCCTATAATCACTACCTCATTGGTACTTTCAAATCTTTCATTCAGTTGTACTATTTTAAAATCAAAGGAAATCAGAAAATAGGTTTAAAAAAAAAGAAAAGAAAAAGAAAACCCAAAACTCACAAAGGCCATACTGAAGAAGAAAATAAATTTACTAATCATGTTCTGCACTTTTCTCCCTCCCCTGTTTACGCAGGTAGGTCAGGTGTTTGCTGCTGCATAGATCATACCAAAATGTAGTGGGATCATGATTCTGCGTGGTGTTGAGTAGAGAGAACTCATCTCGGATCCACATCGTGCTGCTTGGGTCAGGCTGGAAGGTCTGGAGGCTACCTGGACCTCTCTCTCCATATGTCTCTCATCATTCCATAAGCAAGCCTGAACTTGGGGTGGTTTAAGGGGTGGTTATATCATAAAAGGCCCAAAGCAGAAAGTATGAGGCCTTTTAAGATGTGGGCTCTGGGATCACAGCTGCTTCTATCCCATTCTATTGCTCAAAGCAGGTCATAATCCAAGGTGGGAGGAGTAGCATCTATAGGGGAGTAAGGCAGGTTGTTGGCAGGCCTCTTTGGAAATTATATTCCATAGTCCACTCTGGCCATTGCAGTCCATATCTCTTCCACTTACTAACTGCAGTCCTTACCACCCACCCCCATTACAGCAAAGGATCAAAGTTCAGGGTCCCCTCCTCTGCACCAGGTCTGAATCGGGTTGAGGTTCCTCATAGGGGCTTTTCTTGATTTAGAAACCTGTGGACTAGAAGACAAGTCATATGTCTCCCAACACACACACTCCTGACCTCCAACGGGGAGGCAGGGATAAGATAACTAGAGCGTACACTTTAGTTTAAGTGGTGGGGGTGGAGACGGAGAGCACAGACCAGTCCTGAGCCCGTAGCAGTTTTGAAATCCAGGCCAGCCCAGCACACCAGGCTTCCAAGCTCAGAGAACAGGGAATGCTGCTGGCCTAGGATCTAGTTCTGCTCCTGGGTGTGATTTCCTAATCTGTGGTTCTCAGAAGCTCTTTGCTCCCCTCTGTGTTGTTCTTTCTTTTCCATAAGAAGTAGCCTGTGTTTGCTTCTATATCTCTTAGTTGGGTTCCTGCTGGTAGAAACTGAGGCCCCAGAGGACCTCTGTTCATTTTAAAGCATCTCTGTCCCTTTTTTTTTTTTTTTTTTAACAAAATGGTCCGATCCCTTCAGCCTTTGTAGACTTAATTTGTATCCAGTCATAAAACACTCTGGTAGCAAAAACCCTGACCCTAAACTCTTGGCAGTGGGTCTTCTCTGCTTTGGACTGTGATTCAGGATGCTACAGGACCTGCCCCTTATAAAGTTTCTGGGAGTTCTTCATCTGGCCAAGGGGGCCTGTGAACCGCCTGCCACTTTCAGTCTTTCTGAGACCTTGACAAAGAATCTTCCTGCCATGACTGTCATTTCATCTTTACCCTGAAGCTGTTTCTTCCTTGGAGAGTATTTTGTTGAATCGAGAGAGTCTTCTAGATTCTCTACATTTTCTCATACTTCTGCATGAAAACAGAATAGCGCTTCTTACCATAGACCACTAACACTTTGATAACCTGCCTGAACGATCCTCTTAGCCAGGTCCCCAAACCCATTAGATACCCTTTCTGTTTTCTGCTTTAGGGCAGGTGGCAATGTTGCCAAGTAGCCCACTGTCACTCCCTCAAGGCTCCAGATCCATTTCTTTCCTGTTCCTCCAGCCTTGAGTGGGAGTGAGATTCCAGCATCCACAATCACCCAATCTCAAAGACCGTGTCATGCAGCTTATGTTTTTGATACACTAGCTATGTTTCCTTTATCCGCTGTGGCGAAACAAACAACTCCAAAACTTATGGAGTATTATTTCCTATGATTCCGTGAATAGGACACACAGTTTGTGCCCCAGTAGGTGTTGGCTGGGACCACTCATGCGGTTGTGTTTGGCTGGGATAGTGGCTGAGTCTGGGCTGGCTCTCTGGAGACTGGCTAGCTCTTGTTCACCCCAAGTGGACACTCATCACTCAATAAGCTTAACCTGACTTTCTAGCGGGCAGCTGGATCCCCAGAGGACAAGAGTGAAAACTGCAGGACCTCTGAATTCCTGGGCTCCTAGAACATGACTTTGGCCACATTCTATTAGCCAGAGCAAGTTCACAAGGTCAGCAGCCCATGTCCAGGGGAGGGGCAAGAGAGTCCAGGAGAAGCATGCCAGTTCAGGAAAGGGAGATTGTTGGCAGCAAACTCAAAACAGTTTACTTTCGCAGGTTTGATGGTGTAAGTGGGAGATAGTTCAAGTTGTCTTTCCTTTGTCTGGGACAAGACCAGCTCATTCCACTGAATTTAGCAAGAACTGCAAGCTTTAGTTTGAACCAATGAGCCGTGCTCTATGCTGGGGCCCAGACCTGCCCAGGTGTCCATGCTGTGTGAACCCCAGGCTGTCAACCTCGTGGGCATCCCTGAAGAACTTGGGGGTGCCAAACACAGAGGGGGAAGACTGGCATTTACTCTTGGACTTGGTGACCCAGTAGAACTCTTTTCTGAAATGCGGTGCCCCCGGAATGATGGATTTTTCTCCCCAGCTACAAGTGATCTTTGCTAACAGGCTTTATTTTTCCCAGTGACTACTATTTCTCAATTTTGCCCTCAATCTCAGTTCACTTCCAGGATTTCTGTAATCAGTCTAGACTGGGAGTTGATGAGGCTTGGGGGTCCCAGGGAACCTACAGTATTGTCCAGGGCAGCCATTAAATCCATGTGCAGGATTCAGGTTGATTCTGGGACTAACTAACTAGGTGCTCAGGAAATATTTGCTGAATGGTCGAATGGATTGTGTCAAACAAAAACAGAGCCAGACACTGGTTAAAGTTCTAAGGACAGATTTAAAAAGAGATGTATTTTTGCAATAGGGAAGAGGGCCCGAGTGAACTGAACTTCAGAACTCAGATTCGTACAGAGATGATGGAACATTTTTTTAGGGAGAATGAGGGAATGGGGTGGGGGACAGCAGGGGCTTAAACCGGACCAGGGAAGTAGAGGTTTATAAAAAGTGGGGAGGGGGTTTGGTCCATAGGAAGCCCATCTGGGGATTGCTAACTGGGGCTTATCAAAGCTGGGCTCCTCGCCTCCCACCGAGACTGGGAGACAGGGGCCCTCTAGTCAGGTGTTGGCGGGAACAAACAGCAACTTCTTTTGGGCCTTTTTGAGCTTTCTGAAGCGGGCACCTTAAGGGGGCAGGGTCATCCTGGGGCGTGGCCTTCAGTTAAAAACTGTTAGCAATTAAAAAAAAAAAAAACTGTTAACATTTTGTTTACGCCTTTTAAATGAGGGAGGGGAGGGACCCCTGGGCGAGGTGGATGGGATCATTTGTGCTGAGAACGCACAGTTTTTACAAAACAAGATTGAGCCCTTGGGGAAGAAGAGGGCTCAGAGGGAGCATGGCTGGAGTTTGGTCAAGAAGAGAATATATCTGTAGGTCGCGTGGCTTCAGGTGGGCATTACTCATGTGGAAAGGAGGCTGCACCTGGAAGCTTCATTCGGGTCACTCCAACAACCTGCCTCCTGGCAACAATGGAATTTTTCAATTTACTGCCAATAACCTGGCTGTGATTGAGCTCACACCCAACCCTGCAGGAAGGAGCCCGGTTAGAAATTATGTCTTCTGGTGGGGTCCTAGGGCTCCCTCCAAGGAGACGCCTCTTGGCTGCCCCTCGGACCTCTCGGACCTCTCACAGCACCAGGCGCCTTGCAGATTCAAAGCAGTCGGTTTCTGCAGGCGCGGGGTGTAATTGCCGGAGTCTGCACGCGGAGAGCTCCGCATGCGCAGATGAGGAGGGCTCCGCATGCGCAGATGAGGGCTCCGCATGCGCAGACAAGGAGGGCTCCGCATGCGCAGACAAGGAGGGCTCCGCATGTGCAGACGGGAAGGAGCGAGGGGCTTCACCTGCTCCCACGTTAAGTGGATTTAAACGCGCTGTGAGAGCGATCTGGGGAACCGTTCTTTCATCCCTGCGGGTTGTCCGTGCTGAGTACCATAGTGGAGGTTCTCTTCGTCCTCCAGTCTGGTCCGTTGTTGGCCGAGTGATGATGTCTCCACCCTTCGAGCACCAGGTCTGGACTGTGGGCTTTAAGGTGGGGGATGGGCAAAGGAGGGGGAGGGGATTAAGAGATAGAGACTTGCAGTTATAAAATCAGGAAGTCATGGGGGTATAAAGTACCCCAGAGGGACTATAGTCAGTAACATCGTAACAATTGTGTGGTGAAGGATGGTTCTAGACTTACGGTATGTACTGTCGAGTGTGTGAATTGTTGAAGCCCCACGTTGCACAGCTGAAGCGAATATTATTCACCAACTCTACTTCCATTTTTTTAAAAAAAAGCGAGGGGAAAACAACAAAAACTGAGATGATACAAATTAGAATGTCTGTCCTGCCTACCTCTGTCCCACAGTAGTGTTAGGATTTTATGTGGGCGCCAGACTTCTAGAACTTAAAAGCCCCACGGGGATATTAGAGTCTACAAAACAGGTTTGCGCTCTGGCGAGTCAGCCCAAGCATCAGCTTTGAGACAAAAAGTGTAAATGAAAGGGCGGTTCTTATATTAATAACGTATTTGCAAGAATTCTTTTCATGCCTTCATAGTATTTTACGTGATCACATTTGACCCTCTCAAGGGCCAAATGATGAAAGCAAGCCATCAGGTGTTGCTGAGGTCCCTGTGTGCAGGCCCTGTTGAGAGTGTATGTGATACAGCAGAGGACAAGATCGAGATCCCTTCCCTCATGGGGCTGAGATCCTAGCAGAGTTGAATCCGTTCCACTAGGATGAACGGGAAAATCTTTTTTTTTTTTTTTTTTTTTGTATTCTAAATTTTTTATTTATTTTTTATTTTTTTATAAACATAATGTATTATTAGCCCCAGGGGTAAAGGTACCCTCCCCAATGTCCATAACCCCACCACTCTCCCTATCTCCCCCCCCCCCCCCCCCCCCCCCCCCCCCCCCCCCGCAATCCTCAGTTTGTTTTGTGAAATTAAGAGTCTCTTATGGTTTGTCTCACTCCTGATCCCATCTTGTTTCATTTATTCTTTTCCTACCCCCAAACCCCCCATGTTCATCTCCCCTTCCTCATATCAGGGAGATCATATGATAGTTGTCTTTCTCCGATTGACTTATTTCGCTCAGCATAATACCCTCTAGTTCCACCCACGTCGTCGAAAATGGCAAGATTTCATTTCTTTTGATGGCTGCATAGTATTACATTGTATATATACCACATTTTCTTTATCCATTCATCTGTTGATGGACATCTAGGTTCTTTCCATAGTTTGGCTGTCGTGGATATTGCTGCTATAAACATTTGGGTGCACGTGCCCCTTCAGATCACTACGTTTGTATCTTTAGGGTAAATACCCAGTAGTGCAATTACTGGGTCATAAGGTAGCTCTATTTTCAACTTTTTGAAGAACCTCCATGCTGTTTTCCAGAGTGGTTGCACCAGCTTGCATTCCCACCAGCAGTGTAGGAGGGTTCCCCTATCTCCACATCCTCGCCAGCATCTGTCATTTCCTGACTTGTTAATTGTAGCCATTCTGACTGGTGTAAGATGGTATCTCATTGTGGTTTGATTTGTATTTCCCTGATGCCGAGTGATGTGGAGCACTTTTTCATGTGCCTGTGGGCCATCTGGATGTCTTCTTTGCAGAAATGTCTGTTCATGTCTTCTGCCCATTTCTTGATTGGATTATTTGTTCTTTGGCTGTTGAGTTTGCTAAGCTCTTTATAGAATTTGTGAACGGGAAAATCTTAAAAGAAAAATGAATATATAAAAGTAAAGATAGAGCAAGCAAACCTGTAGAATAGAAATGGTTCTTGGACCCTGATTAGCTCCATGTCCCATCTTCCTTCATGCCCCCCTTGACCTCTGGAGCAGTATTTGCAAAGGGACCCAGAACTTGTCTAAGTACCACATGTCTTGGGTTTTAAAGATTATTTTGAAAGAAGCTGGTTCCCTTCTCTCCTCCCCTCCCTCCTGCCAGTGGAGGGTAATCTTGCAGAGGTCCAGAATGAGACCAGGAACCCAAGTCCTGAAAGCAGGTCCTTAACCACCAACTTGTTTCTCCAGGTGCATTAAGGACCCCAGATTCTGTTCCTTTAGGCCACTAAGTTTTACCATTCCTAAAAAAAAGAAGGTACCGGCTGAATGCCCGTTTGATTTAAATTTTACCTGATCTTACCTTTCAAATGCAGTAGGAGATTCAAGACTCTGGATTTAATATTTAACATTGTTCTGCACAAAACAACAAAGGACCCAAATTTGTAATAAATTCCCATGGCAGTTTTAAAGTTGAGCTGCTATAGTAAAAAAATGGGACATTCTTGGTATGTGAGCATGGATTATGTGTGTGGGGAAAGGAAATAACATTGTACTTTATAAGCACTATCTTGAGAGTAGAAAATGCAGTGTGCTCAATACAATTATATTGCCCCCCCCCCAAAAAAAATTGCTTTCAGAGTTTGGGTGGCTAATCTTTGGACTTGTGATTATGCTTTTGTTTTTATCAAGACCTTATAAATACTGTGATTTAGTCATTGATTGACTTGTTGCACTCTTAAAAAGATGCTAAAAAAACTTTCACAAGTGAGAAAATCTGAAGTTTTTTTTAAAAGATGTTCCAATATAATGCAAATTGACCCAGGTTCACAGCTTATTTCCCCTGAATATGTGTTTTTTTTTTAAGATTTTATTTATTTATTTGACAGAAACCACAAGTAGGCAGAGAGGCAGGCAGAGAGAGAGGAGAGGAAGCAGGCTCCCTGCTGAGCAGAGAGCCCGATGCGGGGCTACATCCCAGGACCCTGGTATCATGACCTGAGCGGAAGGCAGAGGTTTTAACCCACTGAGCCACCCAGGCGCCCCCTGAATATGTTTTTTTAAAAGGTTTTTATTTTGAGGAGTTAGAGTCAAACACGGTATTTACTTCTAAACCAACTGAGCCTGAAATGTCCTACATGGAAGCTATGACACATGAATGGACAGGAACTGTAACTGAGATTCAACCCATTTACTCATTATAATACGTAATAATACAAAAGAATACTGTAAGCAAAATACCCTGAGAAATGGGCACCGGGTGGCAGCCAGGCCCCAACTCAGCAGAAAAGACAGATCAGCATGGCACAGGACATATGTGTCTTCTCTGGGTGAGAAGCAATTTCAGCAGAGGGCGTGGTGGTCATGATCTACAGGATGATGTATGTTGGACTTGTGTGCGTGTGTATAAACACATTCGTTAAAAATGCAGTTTTAATCTGTAGTTCTGAGAGGTTGCTGTTT
This sequence comes from Mellivora capensis, assembly GCA_004024625.1. Classification (NCBI taxonomy): domain Eukaryota; kingdom Metazoa; phylum Chordata; class Mammalia; order Carnivora; family Mustelidae; genus Mellivora; species Mellivora capensis. The sequence continues at coordinate 22,501 of PISX010009521.1, forward strand.
CAATTCCTATCCTGAAAAACTCTTGTCTTTTCCACCTTGCGCTAGTATTGTGTCTGTTTCCTTCCGTGACTTTCCTCTGTGTGAAAGCCAGGTCAAGGGCTAGTGATCTCTGTGGTTCCATGGTAACCATATTTTAAAATGTGATCAAAGTACGAGGTCGGGCAAAGGATTTTTGTTTCTTTCTGTCCGAGTGATGAATTTAGACCCCGAAATACTGTAATTTCTAGGACATTGTGATTGCTAATTTATGGGCTAAGGTAGTGGGGACTTATGAAATCAAGACTGGGAGAAGCCAGGAAATGTGATGATTTCACAACTACCTGATTCATTGGGGGGGGGGGGATCCCTGTTCTCTGCAAGTTCGTTGTCAGAAACCAAATGAAATAATTAATGGGCTGCAGCAACGGAATCTTTGGATGCCTTTATATGGAATCATTTAGTTACTTGTCTGCCGTGAGTCACGAATGCCAGTTCATGGTACATAACAATTAATTTTGAAAAATTCTGATTTAAAAAACGTGGTAGTATTTGCTCAATTTAGTGGTACCACAAATGAAAGTTCAGGGAGTCATGGGTCGTTTGGGAGAGTTCAAGCCAGGATCCTATCTCTACACCGTAGGTAATAGGCAGAAGGTAGAGGTGAGTGAGGAGGGAGTGGCTCAGATTCTTTTTTATCTACTTATCCACTGTGTGACCTCGAGTGAGATGCTGAACTTTAGGCCTCAGTTTCCTCACCAGCAAGACCAGGGTCCCAGAGCCTGCCTTGTAGGCTGCTGTGTAGGTTGCACTAGTTAATGTATGTGAAGAGCATAGAACAGTGTTTGGCCATTTCACTATGTGTTTGTTAAGCTCACGAATGTTATTTGCGTGCACACTGCAACTCCAGCTCAAATCAGTTTGATTTTACTAACAGATAATGAGTTCATCTTACATGCTTTACGCTCTGCTAGAAACTGGGATGGTTCCATCAAATTAAAAGAGAAACAGTTTCTAAAAATGTGACGCTCTGGGTGGATAAGAAGGATTATGCAAATTATCTTTATACAATTGTAGATTTCATTTATTAAGTACAAAATCCTTACACAAACACAACCACACAGTCTTTCTTCCGTCCATCTGCTCACGTACACCTGTGTGTATGCCCAAACACACACTGAACAACTGATACCTCGAATTTTGAACCCAGAGGAAGTCATGTGGTCTTCTCAAACCTGTGACCACTTCTGATTTTTGCTGCTTGATCAGTTGGTTGGTTTTCTGCTTCTTGTTTTGGTTTTAAATTGAAGACCCCTATACCCAGGCAACATTGAAAGATCTCACCTTGCTGTTGATGGGACGCATTCTGCTGTCGGGACCAGGGTGCTGCAGCGGAGTGTGACTTGGTTGGTCCCTCCCGTAGCCTTCTCATTCCTTGCTAGCGATGTTCTTCCTAATGGACTAAAGATGTGGGCTAACCAACATCCAAGGACTTCTGTGGTACCTAACTTAGAAACCTCTTCCTTGTCCCATTGGTTTCATAGCCATGGTCATAGCTGGTTCATAAATGGTATTATTAACATTTTCTATTAGAATCACTGTATGAGGGGCGCCTGGGTGGCTCAGTGGGTTAAAGCCTCTGCCTTCGGCTCAGGTCATGATCCCAGGGTCCTGGGATCGAGCCCCACATCGGGCTCTCTGCTCAGCGGGGAGCCTGCTTCCTCCTCTCTCTGCCTGCCTCTGCCTACTTGTGATCTCTGTCTGTCAAATAAATAAATAAAATCTTTAAAAAAAAAAAAAAAAAAGAATCACTGTATGATTCAAGCTGTCCTAGGAAACCTGTCATCTGAAGGGATCAGCTAGGGCTCTGTGCTCTCCACATCTCTTCCATTCTTCCTGTCTTTCTCACCCCTCCTGTCCCAAAGTGGGCCCATTCCCTTCCAAGTAGTGAAGGAGACTTCATTCATTCATTCCTCATGCAGGCAGTCAACGTCCATAGTCAGCAACACAGGGGTATTTCTGGAACCAGGAGAATCCTGTTTTTGCCAGGGTCACCCCCATGTAAAAGTCAGAAAAGTACCCAATACTTTTGCAACCTCATCATAATGTTTAATTGGAATTTTTTTTTTTTTTTTTGCTGATTTTTTTTGTAGTCTAGGGAAAAATCACAACAATTCCTGCTTTTCATTTTGTCTTAAAGGAGATGAGCATGATTGGTGGAGACTGGACTCTTTAAGTGATTAAAATTCTTTGAGACTGTTGCAATTAAGAGATTGGTATATTGTAATTAGTAGGTTGGTGTGAGGCAGCCAGAGAAAACAGAATCTTCTGTTACAACCTGGAAAACACACATTTCACCCTTTGTTCTGTTGTGGAACTGGGGGCTTGCTTGCATTTCTACTATATGATGGCCACCTTCTTGCTGTCTTTTTTTTTTTTTTTAAGCAGGGATATAGGGAAAAATAAAACGTGTAAATTAATGAATACAAAATTAGGATGCATACTAATGTTCTGTTAGTTGGCTCAGTTTAGAATTCATTATTTTGTTTATTTTCAGTTCTCAGGGTTTGGTTCTGTAGAAAAGGCACACAGGCAGCATTCCTTAGGAGACCCAGACTTCCCTGGGAGGATTGCAGAGTTTGGCACCAAAGGCGTCTGACCTGACCTGTAGTTTAGTACCTGTGGCCACACTGGGCAAAGGTCATAACTCATCCAACCTCAATTAACTCATCTACAAAATGGGTATAATAATAATGTCAGTCTCCTTTGATGGTTCTATAAATCTGATTTAGATCATGTTTATAAAAGAACAGATAATGGAGCTCATAAAAGAGAGTTGCTGTTTTCATTTTTACTTTTGTTTTTCTGGAGAAGGGCAGTTAGTTTCAAATTTACTTCAAATTTACCTTGCTTTCTGTGTCATTTGAGAGCAGGAATAACTTTATGCTGTCCGTCAAGCTGTCAACTTCTGTTAAAGGAGGTTCAGGATGTAGGTGAAGGAGGAAGAAAGAGAAATGTGCGTATTTTCAGGTAGATCTTACCCTCCAGTCCCAAGAGGGCAGTTTTCAACCATGACTATCTGTCAGCATCACCAGGCGTGCTTCTAAAATATACTGATGCCCAGGCCACTGCCAAACACTTAGGTTAGAGGATCTGGAGAGGGGCTCAGGCTTTGATACTTTTTAAAAAGATGACTTGGAAGCCAGGATTGAGTATCCCTGTTTAAAACCACCCCAGCCCAATAAAGTGTCTGGTTCTTGTAGATTTCACGGCAGGCCCACACTGGTCCCTTCCCATCTGGTCTGTGGACCCAGTTTTCTCTGTTTCAGTTTAACCCTGTTTGTCCCATTTGTTCTCTCCGCAATGATATAAAATGATGGCAGCTTCTACTGGAATATTCCTCACCTTCCTGGTCTCTGGAGTGTGTGTCATGTATTATTACTGTAGCTTTATTGTCTAGCATGTGGCTTGGAAGAGAAGGGAGCCCAGCGATTGCTTTGAGCTTTGAAACCATAAATTCCTCTCCAGCCCTCACATCTCTAGGCTAAATATGATTTCAGTCAAGCTCCTGGTATGCAGTGTCAGCATGAAAATAGCACAACCTGATGGAAAGGGTGTCTCCTTCTTGCAAAATAGCGTCTCTTCCCTGTTCCACAAAATCAACACTCAGCAGAAGCTTACAAATTAGCATTCTTGCATTGGAAATGTGGCCACAGAATGATTTTTGCATGGGCCTTTGTTGCACAAATATTTGGCAAGGTACTGTGTTGTTTGCTGAGGATGCAAAGTCAAATGAGCAATGGTCCGTACCCACCGTGGAACTCAAAGTTGAGTGAAAGAGATGGAGAAATGGGTGACGAGGGCGCAGAGAGATAGAACAGCAATTGGAACCAGCGGTGAGCAGGCTGGGAAGGCTGTCCTCAGCTCTTGGTGGCTCAGCGAGCTCTCCGGCTCCTGTGGCTTCTGGTTCTCCCTCAGTGCCGTTCTTTCTTGGTAAATTCCTGCTGCTTCCCTGTGCTTCTATGCCCCCATCTGTTGAACGATCCTAATTATGCTCTTGCTTGCTTTCCAATATATTTCCAAGGAAAATCATCATTCTCATATAAACTCATAAGCGCTATGATTAGCACGAGTTTAACCTCTTTGATTCTTTTTAAATCCAATCATATAGGCATTGATTTATTCATGCCTATATGATAGGCATATCATATAGGAAACCCCAAGATATTCTTCCCAATTATTTGGATTAAATAATGATTTTTCTCTTTAAGTGGTCTTATCTTAGATTTGCTCGCCTAAATGCTCACCTAAATGTCTCTCTAGACCTTCTTGCTGAGCTTCCTGGGTACCATTGGCCAATTTATGTTTTTGCAACTTTCTTTGAAAAAGCATGAGTTGGATTTTTTTCCCCTCATTATAATAGTAATCGCATCGCACTACAGAAAATTTAGAAACTAGAGAAATGATGAGAAAAAACACAACCCGCCATGGGACCATCAACAAAACGTTTTTTTTAAGTTTGATATTTTATGCGTAATTACATACCTGTGTTCCTATTATACAAAGAAATGTGTATCTTGATTTTGAATTTAACATCACACCAAAAGCATCTTTATATTATTTTATCGTTTTGAACCTTATTTTAAATTGGCTGCATGATATGCAGGGTAGTGAATTAAATTGACGTAGCTCTTTCCTTTTGAACCTGTTACCTATTTTTTGATCCTTCTTTTCCTGAAGAACTTCCACTACAGGAAATACCTTTGTGCAAAATATTTTCTTTTGGCTCATTAACTTGGGGTCAGTTCTCATAAGTGGGGGCAGAGGGCTAAGGAGGTGAAGCTGCTTCCTTAAGACTGTGGGATTTTCAGGGAGCATGTAGGGGCACCCTAGTGGTTATGGGTAGGGGGAGCGGGGGTCGTCGGGAGTGAGGACCTAAAGGAAGTCTGCCTTCTTGCAGTGTGGGGCCCACCACCCACTCATAACAAGTGATTGGGAAAGAGCTGGAGTGTCAGGCTTATGTCATGTGTCCCTCCCTTGCCTGTCACCTCCGCCTTTTCTGAAGCCGAGGGTGCTGACCAGCTGTGCCATCCACCTGCTTCCAGACACGGCTGACCATGCCGCCAAGGTGATGTCGCCCACCTGCCCTTTGCAGCTAGAGGTGATGCTGGAGCGCTCCACCCCCCTCCCACCCCACACACACACCAAAAGCTACTTTCTAGCTACTGTAGGTATCCAGCTGCCCAGGTCCCTGTTATAAACTTGCTGCTCCCATTGTGAAGTTCTTGCTATTTCCTGGCCTGTTATTGGCAACACGAGCTTATTCACTCTGTCTTCATCTCTCAGCCCCGGACAGGGGTGGCTGTGTTCCTACCCACGGGGCGCATAATTGTGCTCACCGTCATTAGGCAAGTCCTTGATGAGTAACTGTTCAGAATAATTAGGCCCCTGAGTGGGATGTAACCTGGATTAATGAGTGGCCTGGCGGCTTGCAGGCCTGCCTAGCAGATCCTCTCGCTGGTGGCAGGCCGGTGAGCCTTGTTGCTCATTGCCCACGAGGTGGGCATTCTCTAAGATGCTGGACATGTGGCACTGCCTGACTTCCCAAAGCTGTGAATGATCCCCGACTTCAGGACGCTTATGAACTCCTGTGCAGGCCACCACTTTCTCGCTTTGGATAAGGAATTCCGTGTTCCACAGCCATGTTGAGAGAGCTTCTGGGGCCTCTGGCCACATTCCTTGGCTCTACTGTCTCCCCCCAGCCCAAGCCTAGCCGTGGAGCTCATCACTGTGCTATCCCATAAATGCCCGAGATCTTCCCGTTTTTCCGATTATCTTGGACACGACTCTGTCCCAGTCCACATTACCTCCCACTGGACCATGCACCAACCTGATTGCCCATTCAGCCTCCAGCCCTGCCCTATACTAGTCCTCCAATTTGTCATTGGGATTTTATTATTTTTTTAATGATTTATTTACTTTAGAGAGTGTGTGAGTTGGGGGAGGAGGGGCAGAAGAAGAGCATCTTCAAACAGGCTCCACGCCCAGTGCAGAGCCCAATGCGGGGCTGGATCTCATGACCCTGGGATCATGACTTGAGCCAAAACCAAGTCTGATGCTTAACCAACTGAGCCACCCAGGCGCCCCAGAGGTTTCTTTTAGAACAGAAAAGCAGAAATTCAGTTATGTTTGCTATGTAAAATCCCTCAGATCCACGGAGCTTTCCAGACTGGGTCCAAATTACATCCAGGTTTACAAGAACCTCCTACTTCATGCTCAGACCTGGGCCACTTTTTCTTGCCTTCCTTCCTTTGGCAAACTCTCCCTGTGTGCCCTAGGCTGGGTTATTAGTACCCCTGTCACTAGGCCTGTAACTCCTACCCCCTGACATCTGACACACTGGGCTCCATTTAGTTACTTATCATTTATCTCCGGCACTTATGAAGGTCCCTGACCCTTAGCAAACACCCAGTAAATGTGTTAAATGAAATTGCTTTAAAACACCCTTCTCTCTGTTCTGGGCCTCCTTTTATTTGAGAATAATAATAGCTGATGCTGGGAAATAGACAAGAAAGTGACATATCTTTGTTTATTTACCTGGCAGACTTTGTGTATTTCAGTAAGTATAGTAAGTAAGTAAAATTTCAGTTAAGTTTTCTAAATAGAAAAAAATATTCAGCAAATACAGTACTAAAACTTTCAGTAAATATAGAGTAAATAAGAGATCAGTCTTGTAGGTAATTGAACTAATTGGTTAAATAGAAAACTAAGGAATTGAGTCCAGAGGGGATCCATGCATATGTGGTTTTATGTTTTAAATCATAAAGAAAAAAAATCAAGGGAAGTATATTGCTTTGAAAGGACCTTGTGGCTTACAATAAATCCTAGTCTTGATTTCTCATGCCTGCATCATCAGTTGCTTAGTATTTAATCAGTCCTTTGAAACTTTGATTTAAACTTTCTGTGCACATATAGAAACGTGTACCCATATGTGCATAGGCAGATAACGGCATCCCTAAGACACGAAGTCAGTCTCTCTCTCTCTCTCTCTCTCACACACACACACACACATATTCTGGTGCTTATGTTAGGATTAGGGTTTTGGGGATGCATTCTAGGTGTGGGATTGCTGAGTGGAAGACAGCAGTGTCACAGTACCCTTTCCTCCAGGTGCCAACAGGATTCAAGGTTGCCACTCCTAAGTTGTTTCCCATCTCCTGAGTACACACCTGCCCACATTGCTTTGTGTTGGGCTTTCCATGAAGCATCTTTTCACATCCACCAGCCTGACTTTGCCCAGATTTGATTAGGCTTTTCCTTATTTTTAATATTTTTTGTAGAGTACACCCACTAACCCTTCTCCTCTCGTCTGCATGGCAAATATTTTATTCCAGAATTTTACTGTTTTTCATCTAGTTGGTGGTATCTTTTGCAATATAATTTTTTTTGTCTTTTGTGACTCTATATATCTTATATCACTTCTGTGTAGCTAACTTGTATATTAGTTTTGAGGCCACTGCAAAGTGCCACGGACAGGTGGCTTAGAACAGTAGAAATTTATTTCCTCCCAGTTCTGGAGGTTCCAAGTCTGGGATCTGTTTCCCTGGGCTGAGACCTAGATGTCACCAGAGCTGTGCTCCCCCCAGAGACACTTGCAGCCTCCACTACTGGGGGGAATATACTTCCCACTCCTTTCTGCATGTGGCAGCTGCCAGTGTCTCCTTGTGTCACTGGCTGCTGTGTCCCTCCAGTCTTCAAAGCTGCCATCCTCAAATACCTCTGCTCTGTCTTCATGTACCCACCTCCGCTAGGGGTGGCCACTCCCCTCTGCCTCTCTCCTGCAAGTACTGCTTGATGATCCAGGATAGTCTCATCTCCAGGTCTTTATTCATACCTGTGAAGATCCTATTTCCAAAGAAGGTAAAACTTACATCCTCCAGGTGAAGACCTGACATCTTGGGGGGGCATTATTTAGCCTCCTGTAGCTAAGCTAAAGTTCTCCCTATTCTTAAGACTGCACATATCTGTACTTGCATAGTTTTTTCTTGAAAGTGTTGGTATGATTTTTGGTTTTGCTTTTGTCGGTGTTTTTTTTTTTTAAGATTTTATTTATTTGGGAGAGTGAACAGAGCGAGACGGTATGTACTGAGTTGGGGGAGCAGCAGAGGCAGAGGGAGAAGCAGACTCCCTGCTGAGCAGGGAGCCCAATGCTAGGCTCGATCCCAAGACCTTGGGATCATGACCTGAACCCAAGGAAGATGCTTAACTGATTGAGCCATCCAGGTGCTCTTGTTTTTGTTTTTGTTTTGTTTTTTTTAAAGATTTACTTATTCATTTGAGAGAGAGAGTGGGCAAGTGAGTGGGGGGAGGAGCAGAGGGAGAGAGAGAATCTCAAGCAGACTCCCCATGGAACATGGAGCCCAAGCTCATGATGCTCAATCTCATGACCCAAGATTGTGACCTGAGCTGAAACCAAGAGTCAGACATTTACCCGACTGAGCCAGCCAGGTGCCCCAGTATTGCTATGTTTTTATTCTGCCTGACATACTTTTCTCTGCAGTGTAATATAGGGTCCTTTCACTTATGCCAGATTAAACTACTTTATCTTTTTCAGAATGAGTTAAAATAACACCTTTATTATTGATAGAATTGTGTGTATACATTTTTGGATCCTCTGTTCCCTAATCTGTTTATCCGTTCCTGTGCTTCTACCATGTTGATGTGATTACTGTGACTTTGTAATTTTTTTATAATGCTGAAGGCATTTACACTTATAAATTTCTCTGACACCAGATACTGCCTTCATTTCATGGCTTTGCTGTGAAGTGCTCCACTATTTATAGCTTTCTAGAGAATACAGAAATTCACTTTTCTTTTCTCCTGTGATGTACAGATGATCTAAGAGTGAGCTTTTAAATTTTCCAGTAGATATGTGTTTTATGTGTCACGGGTTAATGGTCTGTTTCTCATTTTCTTAGATTATGAGTAAAGAATGAAGATGGTAGAACACCTTCCTGCAACTGGTTTTCTTAGATTTTTCTTTAACAGCTGTTACAGAACAGATTTTTATCATGTTCTCAGGACAAACTGTCGTTTGGAGCGATTTGATATATAAAATGAGAAATATGTATAAATGTATACACATAATCAAGTTTACTGATAATATTCAATTTTCATATATTCTCATTTATTCCTTATTAGATCTACCCATTTTTGAGAGACCTATTTTGAAGCATTATATTGTGGTTGTGTTTTAATTGCATTACTGTTAGCTTTTGCTCTGTATATTTAGCTGCTGTGCTGTTTGGCACATACCAGCTGATAGCTGTCACTACTCCATGAATCGTGCCATAACAGAATGAGGCCCTACTCTTTCCCATGTAGTACTTTTAAGCCCTCCTAACTCTTATTCTAATTTTTACCGAGATTCTTTGTCCTGTTGGCTGCAGATCAGTGTTCCTCGGCTTCTTTTCACTCTCACCTTAATAAGACTTTTTACACATTTTTTCCCTAAACCTACCACCCCGTGAGATTCTAATACCACAGGTTCATTGTGTATTTATTGTATTTATATATGTGTCTTATTTATAAAATAAGCACACACACGAACCAACTCAATCCCTTTTTTAAAATTTTATTTATTTATTTATTTATTTGATAGAGCGATCACTAGCAGGCAGAGAGAGAGGAGGAAGCAGGCTCCCCACTGAGCAGAGAGCTCGATCCCAGGACCCTGAGACCATCACCCGAGCCGAAGGCAGAAGCTTAACCCACTGAGCCACCCAGGCACCCCAACGCGATCCCTTTCAAGTAATAGTGCCTCCCACTGAGAATCACATAATAGGTTCTCAGTAGAACAGTAGAACTTCCCTTGTAATGTGTCTGCCCTATTTCAAAAATCCTTCTTTAGCAGCTGTGTCAAACACATACCATCTTCTGCTGCTCATCACATGTTCTGCTCCCTTTCATCCTCCTCAGTGGTGGGTAGTATTATTTACAGTCTGATTAGAGTCTTTCCTTGAATATGGTCCTCATATGGGTCATGTAGGTAATATAGTCTCTAAATCTGTATATATCTGCAAATAATTCTTTTTTTTTTTTTTTTTGACTCTGGCAGGTAAAATCTTTGGGTAAAATGTTCCCTTGTTCTAGTTTATTCTTTTTTTTTTTTTAAAGATTTTTATTTTATTTATTTGATGGAGATCACAAGTAGGCAGAGAGGCGGGCAGAGAGAGATGGGGAAGCAGGCTCCCCGCTGAGCAGAGAGCCGGATGCGGGGCTCGATCCCAGGACCCTGAGATCATGACCTGAGCCGAAGGCAGAAGCTTTAACCCACTGAGCCACCCAGGTGCCCCTCTAGTTTATTCTTTATCGGAGTCTGTGGCCACCCTGTACTGGCTTAATGCTGCAGGTGACTGGCTCCACACCCATCTGATCCCTTTTGCTCGGGAGGTAACTTGTTTTGTTTTGTTTTTGGCCAGAAGTTTGTAAGAATTCCTCTTTTTCCTTGGTATTTCATAGAATGTGCCTAGATGTGTCTTTCTGCACTGCATTTGCCTTCATCCTTCAATTATTCTTTCAACATGTAGATTTAGGCCTTTCCTCAAGTGGGACAATTTCTCTTCTGTTATTTGAAAGCTTATTCTTTCTGCCTCTTGTTTTCTTCCAACAAATCTATTAGCCATGTGTTATATATCTTTGATTTATCTATCACCCTTTTCTTCCCTTATTACCCTTATGTTTCCGTGTGCATGCCCCTCTGTGCTTTGAAATATTTCTTCCATTAGATCTTCAAGCCGTAATTTGGGTCTCGACAGTGGCCATGCTGTTCTTTAATTATACTTCTAATTTAATTCTAAAATCATAAGAGTGTTAGTCCCAGCCAGACTTATCTGTCTTTGCATACTACACTGTGTTTTAGCTCTAGGTCCGTCTTCTCCAGTAGCCTGTCTTGTCAGGTGCTTACTGTGTTCAAGCGTCTTCTCTCTTATTGGGTCCCTTACATGCATCTGTATTTGACTTTATCAGATTATTAGTGGCTTCTTCCTTTTAGGTGAAGAAGGGGCAGTATTAGGTGGTTAACTAGTCCTCCCCCCTCGCCCCCCGTACTTCATACACCAACCCCTAGGCAGTCTGCCTGGGCTTAATCGGCTTAAATTGCTCAACACGCCTCAACCACTGACTATCTTCAAGATGATTTATTTAACTTGGAAATTTTGCCCAATGTTTCTCACCAGAAAGAGCACATTTTTAAGTTAGTTGACCCTCGGGGGCGTCTGGGTCACTCAGTCATTAAGAGTCTGCCTTTGGCTCAGGTCCTCATCCTGGGGTTCTAGGATGGAGCCCCGCATCGGGCTCCCAGCTCCACAGGGAGTCTGCTTCTTCTGCCCTGCTTGTGTTCTCTCTCTCGCCGTCTCTTTCTCTCTGTCAAATAAATAAACAAAATCTTAAAAAAAAAATAAGTTAGCTGACCCTTGAACAACACGGGGATTAAAGGGAACAACCCACTGCATAATCAAAAATCTGCATGTAACTTTTGACTCCCCCAAAACTTGATACTGATAGCCTCCTGAAGACCAGAGCCTGACTGATAACAGAAAGAGCCAACTAACACATACTTTGTATGTTATATGTACATTAAAGTAAGCTAAGAAAATATGTTAATTAAGAAGATCCTAAAGCTGGGAAAACATTTTTACAGGACTACCCTGAATATTGGGGAAAAAAAAAAAATCTGCATATAAGTGGACCCATGCAGCTCAAACTCCTATCATTCATGAGTTTCTGATGTTTAAAAGCCAAAGGGGCTTTTGTATTCCTTTATGAAAACTCAGTGAGAGGATTTAACTCAGAAAGCAGTGAAGCCCTCAGAGGAGATCTCTCTCAGTGTTTCATACTCTCTGCGTTTCATACCTTTGGTACTATATTCCGAATGTCTTAGCAAAAATGTGCAGGTAGGAAGGTAAGACACTATAAACAGGGGAGAATTTCACCCACACAGGCCCAAGTTCATTACAGTAAGTACTATAATTAGCAATTTTAAGAATCCTTGGGGTAAGTCATCAGCACATACTAACAGGAAAAATTAGCTTTATTTAATGACAGTCTGCCAGTATCTGTGAACTTGGGAGTTTCTATTTTCATCTGTGTTTGAGAGCTCTGGTCTTCATTTTAAATCTCACAAAAATAACATAGTGGGAATCAATTTAAGGCACACAGCAGAAATACAGATAGGTTAGAAGATCTCTTACATTTCACTGGTGCAAGATCTATTGTTAACTAAGAGCAGGGGAAAAAAACACACATTCGTGTAAAAACAGTGGCCCGTTACTGGTGAGGTCTCCCAAAGCACAAAGCACATAAGCCCTTCTCTGTGTGAAGGGAAGAATACAGACAGTTTGACCGTGAGGCTGGGCTCCAGCAATCTGGGCCATGCAGACATCCCCAAGCCTCCAAGGGTGTGGGACAAGATTACGGTGTGCACGTCTGTGGGGTACCAGAGCTGACGAGGAAGGCTGTGTTGGTGATAACCCTGCAGGAGAACCACAGCTCCCTGCCACCTGGCTGTCCCTCTCCTCCTCTCTCTGAGCCCCTGGCTGCCAGGCCCTCCCCGCTCCTGCAGGAAACTGAAATCCACATAGACCCTACAATCTACAAGGCAGCTGCTGTTTTCTTTCTTCCCTCCTCTTTGTCTCTGTGTGTTTCTCTCTTGCTCAACACCCCCCCCCCGCCATCTCTTTTAAATAAATAGTGGACACCAGCCTGGTATACTCATTCCATCCTCCCCAGAACACCTGCTCTACAGGGAGCCTGCCTCCAGGCTCTGGGTGCGGAGTAATTCATGAGCTCCACTTTGGGCCCCCTTGATTTCCATGCTTAGTTAGAGGAAGGGAGGCTCCCGTCCCTGTCGTGGGGTGCAGCTCCCACTCTGCCCTCTGGTACTCAGGGATGAGAGAGCATCGGCCATCTGGGGCCCCTCTCCAGGCTACAGCAGGGCTGGATTATGCCAAACATTCCCCCCTGCTACATGGCCCTAGGACTGTCCTGCTGGCTTGCTCTCCTTACCCTCCAAAGTCTTGGACTTGGATCTTTGGCTTCTCTGCTTTCTGAGGCTGAAGTGCAGGAATCCTGCACCACATCCATATCTTCCCTTCCCTCCCATCCGTTGTACCGAATCATTATTAAGGGTCCATTCTTATCAAAGCAGGATAAGACTTTGCCACCTGGAGGCCATTAAGACCAAACCTTATTGCCTGTCTGACCCCGCAAGGCATTTGAATTTGTGGCTGAATAACAAAGTTCTCCAAAATCAGTAAGAGAAGACCAGTTCGTTTTATGATAGGAGAAGGAGTCTGTAAACACACCCAAGGGAAAATAAACAAGCTAAGGTTGCCATCCCCCCAGCCGGAGACAGTGTAATTGCTGAGGACCTGCCCCAGTGCAGTCTCCCGGAGATTAAAATTTCTTATAAAAATGTAACGCTTGTGAAAATCTTATGTAAGCAAAAGCTTTGTTTTATTTTGTATTTTTATTCCAGTCATTTTTGGGTTGTGCTAGTAATGACAGATGGCTAGGGCAGAGCGTTAGTTGAATTCTGTAAAAAGGGGTTTTAAACCAGAAGGTGAATTCAGGCAAATCACGGATAAGTAGCCTTGACTTTCCCCATCAGAGCTTCCACTGAAAGGATACTTACCTACTACTAATTCCTTTAATTCTCACAAAGAAACTTTTAAAGTACATGTTATTTTTATCTACGTTCTACTGAGGGAGAAGCTAGAGATTAGTAAGAAAAAACACAGCTTATAAATTGGAAAACCAGCTGGAATCCAGGTCTCTCTGGGCCCAAACAGAACTTTATAATAGTCTCTGCTGCCTCTTCACGTGTAGATAACGTCAGAATTCATGGAAAAGGGAAAAAAAAGAGTAGATTTGTACTGTAGTATTGAACTTGGAATTGCAGTAATTGTCACTCGGAAAACATAATGTAATCTGTGTTTGTGCTACTGCTCCGGTTCTAGAGCTCTTCTGAAAGAATTTTCCATGAACACCAACTGCTGAAACACTTGCCTTTTAAAATTTGAATGAATAGGGGCGCCTGGGTGGCTCAGTGTGTTAAAGCCTCTACCTTCGGCTTGGGTCCCAGGGTCCTGGGATCAAGCCCCGCGTCTCGCTCTCTGCTTGGCAGGGAGCCTGCTTGCCTTCCTCTCTCTCTGCCTGCCTCTCTGCCTACTTGTGATCTCTCTGTCAAATAAATAGATAAAATCTTAAAAATTGAATGAATAGTTTTAATTGTTAATAAGTTTATTTATACCTATCCTAAGTAGTATACTTTAGGTTTTCTGACTTTCCTCATCTCTGAATATTTTTTCCTAGGGTCAACGTCTTTTTGAAAAGTTGCTCCAACTGACTTCGCAAAATATTGAAATCAAGCTAGTGAGTGATGTGACCGCCGACTCAAAGGTATTAGAAGCCTTGAGATCAAAGGGTAAGGCCAAGGTCTCTGCCCTACTCTAGCCCTGGAGTGGGGGTGGGGGGTTCCCTGAGGACAGCTCTCATTCTGCCTAAAATAATACGTGATTTCTTGATGGTCAGCCCATTACACGAAGTTCACTTCTTGTTTCTCCTTTGAAAAATAACCCGATTAAAGCCTGTAAATGAGACCTAATTAATCAATACTACTGGGAGGTTTTAAATAGTGTTGTTGCATATCAGTTGTTGCAAAATAATCTACTGGCCATTAAAGGATAATTAACTAGAAAGAAGACTCTTTCCCTCTCTGAACATTGCAATGATATGATTCAAGAGCCACTTCTCATTTGAACAAACATTGGATTTCTGTTTTTCTCTTGCCCTTCAAATGGAAATCTTCCTCATGCCCCGTCTTCTTTTAAAATAGTATAGTCAGATGGAGGCGTCTGTGAAACCCAGCCTAATTCCACAGAGAATATCATTCACAGGCCACTTTGGGATTTGTCTCCAAATCCCACGGAGACCAGGAATCCTTATGAAATTACTTTCTTGACTTTGCTGTGTCTTCACTAACACAACTGTCCCTTCCAAATACTTCTCACGGGTTTATCAGACTGTTGACCCTGTATTTACTATTGGAGCTGTAAGCCTCTGAATGGAAATGGCAGGTGTGGGCCCATGAAAATGCTTGAGCTACCCGGTATCCCCAGGAGAAGACAAGGCTTTGGCCCCAGGGAGCAGCATTGCGTCTCCTGTGTGTGCTATTTAAACATGCTCGGTGGTGATGCTTGTTATCTTCCCTGGATTATTAAGTGAAAACACTTTCTGAAAAATGTACCAGGCTATGAAGCAAAGGGTTGAGGCCAAGTAGTCTTTCCTTCTGCAAGGAGAAAAGTTGGAAGCAATAAAACCTATGGGAAGATGTAAATACACAGAATACATAAGCGTGGTCAGGCTCCGGTGTATTGTTTTTTCTATGCATAGGAAAATCAGGGTAACTTAGGAGCTACTGTTAGGCCTGAAAAGCTTCACTGTGCTACCTGAGCAAAGGATAATATTTTTGAAACACTAGAAAATACATAGTTCAGTGGATTAACGAGAATTAGAAATGTGTTCTTTTTTTTTTAATTGTGTTATGTTAGTCACCCATACAGTACATCATTAGTTTTTGATGTAGTGTTCCATAATTCATTGTTTGCGTATAACACCCAGTGCTCCATGCAATCCGTGCCCTCCTTAATACCCATCACCAGGCTAAGCCATCCCCCCACTCCCCTCCCCTCTGAAACTCTGTTTCCCAGAGTCCACAGTCTCTCGTGGTTCATCTCCCACTCTGATTTCTCCCCCTTTATTTTTACCTTCTGTTGTCCTCCACGCTATTCCTTATGCTCCACAACCATGTGATAATAATCTACTTTCTCTGTTTGATTTATTTCACTCAGCATAATCTCTTCTAATCCCATCCAAGTTGATATAAAAGTTGGGTATTCATCCTTGCTGAAGGCTGCCTAATATTCCATTGTATATATGGACCACATCTTTATCCATTCATCTGTTGAAGGGCATTTCAGCTCCTTCCACAGTTTGGCGACTGTGGCTATTGCTGCTATGAACATTGGGATGCATATGGCCCTTTTTTTCACTACATATGTATCTTTGGGGTAAATGCCGAGTAGTGCAATTGCTGGGTCATAGGGTAGCTCTATTTTTGACTTTTTGAGGAACCTCCACACTGTTTTCCAAAGTGGCTATACCAACTTGCATTCCCACCAACAGTGTAAGAGGGTTCTCCTCTCTCCATAACTTCTCCAACATTTGTTATTTCTTGCCTTTTTGATTTTTGCCTTTCTAACTGGTGTAAGGTGGTATCTGGTTTTGATTTGTGTTTTGTTTGATTTGTGTTCTTACTTTTCCTGTTTAGAAAACATGAGATTGGGTTCCCAACTACCTGAAAATCCATGAGCTGCCACAGTTTTAGGAATGGATTGCTTTGGGCTAACTCTGGGTGCCCATATTTGTTGATAAATTTCCCATGGCGTCTACTTCCATACAAACACACCCCACATATACACAACACCTATATACACACAGATACCACATAAGACACAAGCGCACCCCACATACACACACACACCCCAATCTCTTCTTTCACCTGAAAGGAATGAAATATTGTATGACAATTTTATGTCAGTTATAACAATTAGAAAAATATATATACCGACTATGAGGACTGAGGGGTATGTCAAGTGCTGCTGAATATTTGGCACCTAAGATGTTCTTTCACTATAAATGAATTTATGGGTAAAGTCCTTGACTATGGCTCTAGAGTGAACTATGAATTCAAGTTTCATTATGACCATTGCTTCTCACAAAGAAATTTCACAGCAAATTGGGTATATTACTACAACTTAGGCTCTGTTAATGTGTGATAGGAGTTCTTAGCAAAACAGAACAGATTATTTCCCTTTACAATCGGAGAGTAACGAACAGGACCCTAATTTCCTGTCACTAGCCCCTGTGTGCTTCTGTTACTGCACCTAAATGTGGCACCACCCATAGTCATCACAGTGACTGTATTTCTCTCATCCTCTGGCAGAGACAAATTAGATAATAACAGTGCATTATAGAAATATTTGTTATGAAACCATTTTATTTAATGAATTAATTTTTATGAAATCATTTTCAATCTGGGTCGGAATACCCTTCTTTAGGTTTATCGTTTCTTTTTTTATGGAGAGATCCTGGTCTTCTGGTGAATTTCCAGGAAGGTCTGGCCAGAAATAGTCTACAAATGACAGAGAAGCATGAGACTAGCTATGAGCAACTTCAGCTGTGAGAAGTCACTGGGAATAGAAGCTGGTCACGTACGAGGTGAGAAGGGGTGAGTGAGGCTTCCCCAGGAAGTGGCAAGGATTTAGCGCAGGTGTGGGCCCAGCAAGGGCAAGGCTGGCCCGCCAGGCCTCCGAGCCCTTCCTGGAGGTGGGGAGATCCCAGCCGCTTACAGATCCCAGCTCCCCACACCCCCCACGCCCGCCTGGGACCTCTCCTCCACTCACAGGACTAAGACATCAGCAAGGTCACCCCCCAGACGCCTCACACTGTGGCCCGGGGGTGGGGTGCATTGGAAACCCTATGCTCAAGAAGTCCACGAGACCGGGGAGGGATTTCACTTCAGACAAGGCTCCCTGTCCGTTCAAACATTTACACCACTGACTGACCTTTAGCACTCGTCCCCGTGAGCATCTGAAGTGCAGCATGTTGGCTTAGCTGACGCTCTTCCTTCCTCCCTTCCAGCCACAACCGCTTGATCTGGGTTCCCACGTGCCCAGCCACTCCTGGGCACATCCACGTCAGAGAAGGCACTCTGTCTGATGTGTGGGAAAGGACCCCATGAGTGGTTTTTCATAGAAGTAAACTTGTTCTCTAAATTTGGAGGCCTTTCGGATGGCTTCACGAGTTTTGTTTCTGGATTTTATCCACTCCCAGTTGTCTTGGCTGGAGGTTTAGTCAGAAAGTGATGAGGTCAGAGCTGAATGGGCAGCATATGGGAAATGGCTTCTGGCTGCCTCATTCCCCACAGACAAGCTGATGCAATGTAGGATTGTCACCAAGTCCTGCTCCTTCCTACACCCCTGCAGCACGTGGGGCCCACCATGGCTCCAGGTGACTTCACCAGCCCTGCTCTTGTCTCCCAGCAGGTGCCTTGGAAGTCCCACCTCTCATCCAACCACACCAAGGCTGTTTTGTACTATAAACCCTGTTGGGTTTTGTTTTTTTTTTTTTTAATTTCTAGCTGTGTTTTTTAGTCATATGCAAAATATTATTTCTCAATCATATTATTGCGTTTTTCTAAGGCTGTTTTTTGGAGCAGTTTGAGGTATACAACAACATAGAGGGGAAGATACGGGGATTTCTCAGGTACCCCTGTCCCAACACACACACAGCCTACCCCATCACCGTCATCACTCACCAGAGGGGGAGGTGTGTCCCCAAGGATGAGCCTATGTCGACACTTCATCGTCACCCAAAGTCCACAGTTTTCCTTGGATTCATTCTTGGTGTTATACATTCTGCGGGTTTGGACACATAGGTAGTGATGTACATCTATCATTATAAACCATACAGAGTATTTTCATGGCCCCAGAAGTCCTCTGTCCTCTGCCAGTCGTCTCCCCGCTTAGTGCGTTTTTAATCCTTATACTCTATTATTGTTGCAATGAAATATATAATTAATAATAATTTTTTGTCTTTCAAAACCATAGCAATTCAGTGTATGTTCTAGAATATGATGAAAATATTTGCTCCAATAGCCTGCCAAAAATTAAGACTAAAATAATGTTAAAATAGAAAATATAAATTTCACTTTGGGGAAAAAACAGGCTTTGACTTGTTCACTGTCAGACGATAACTCTTTAATAGAATGAATGACTCATGATATAAAAGTCAGGATTGAAATCTAGAAATAAAGTCCACATGAATTTTATTATTTTTTTTAAAGATTTTATTTATTTATTTGAGAGAGAGGCAGTGAGAGAGAGCATGAGCGAGGAGAAGGTCAGAGGGAGAATCAGACTTCCCATGGAGCTGAGAGCCCGATGCGGGACTCGATCCCGGGACTCCAGGATCATGACCTGAGCTGAAGGCAGTCGTCCAACCAACTGAGCCACCCAGGCGTCCCAAGTCCACATGAATTTTAAAAAAGTGCTTGAAACTGTTCAGGGTCTGAATGTCCTTTTCACTCTCATTCGTACC
Source organism: Mellivora capensis (assembly GCA_004024625.1). NCBI lineage: Eukaryota > Metazoa > Chordata > Mammalia > Carnivora > Mustelidae > Mellivora > Mellivora capensis. Next base: position 41,698 of record PISX010009521.1, read on the forward strand.
AATTTCTCTTGTTGGCTTTCCAGAGAGCTGAATGATAGTTGTGATTTCTCAAGTACAGCCTGCTTTCCTGGGCTGTTTCCTAACACATACTTTTCCTTGAACTTGAAATACCCTCTCTCTCCTCATCAATTTTCGAGCTCCTGTTCATCCCTCAAGATCCATTTTAAGCCTCACTCATAACATCACCTTCAGACCTCCTTTCTCTTCCACAGTTGGTCTTCCCACCTTCTTTTCCTCCATTGTGCATTCTTTAGTCATTCAACAACCACTCCTTGAACATCTGACAGGTGCCAGGAAGCTGGGCTTGAAAGCTAGAAAACTGACAAAGGCCTGAGCCTTCTGCAGACTTCAGAGAGTTTACAGTTTGCTAGAATAGGTTGCCATGAGTGAAATAAAATGATCAAGGAATTCTTGAAACATCCACGCAAAGTCCAAGTTTTCCGAAACACTTTCAGCGTCTGAGTCATGCATGCCTATGTTTTCCACCTGGCACCGTCTGCACCATCGAGATGCGGAGGGTGCTCTAACTTTAGAAACAGATGCTCTACTATTGTCTCTTTTCTCTGAGCAGACTTCCGTTCTGCTTGTTTCTGAACATTATCAGAAAATGTCAACGAAAGATAAATTCTGACAGTAACCAGGCCGCACAATCCTTCCTCAAAGAATCCTTAAGTGTTTTGCTGACTGAATATTAAGACTCTTCAGGAGCCCTGTCACACCACCAGGAATAACAGCCAAGACTTGAAATGACAGCTCAGTCACAACCAACACCCGCTCTCAGCAATCGTAAGAGGCATCCCAACGTCAGAGTTGTTAAAACGTAGAAACGGCAGGTTTTAGAACCAGTGACATAGGGTAATGAAGGTTACTTTAAAATTCAGCAATAAATTTCAAAATCCAACCAAGAAACCCTTAGCTTTAATACTTAAAACTGACCATTCATAGTACTGCTCGGAGAGAGGTGGCTTCTAGACCATGCCTCTTGTCCCAGGGATTCTTTCTGGGGCAGTAACCATCCTCTGAACAGAAATTCAGAGAATTCAGGCTCTGCTCGTGCTTCGGGAACACCAGGATGTTTTTACCAGAACTCGTGATGGCAAGTGCCTTCGGTGATAGGAAATGTTTTGGTCCGAACAAACAAATGAACAAAAAGAAAAACTGTGCTTTATGACTTGAAATGGGGAAGAGGTTATGCAAACCAGATTTTTATACCAAAGTTTTATGGGAAAACAACATAATGAAATCAGAAGCCCAAAATACACTAGAGACAAGACAGCCTCCTGGGGTAGACAAAGAAGAAATCAGAAACCGTATCCAAAGAATACAGCATTATGAGATCACAACCCAAATGAAAAGAGAAGTGGTCATCCTAAAAGCTTGGTTTTGAAAAGGAGAGGACTCTAAAACACTCATAACTGGTAGGTTAAACTCTGTCATGGATGCTGTTTGGATTTCCTCATTGCTCGTGATCAGCCCAGCTAGACAACAGAAAGAAATTCATCCTAGAGCTTGGGGGGAACTCCAACTGGACCTGCGCACTGGGCCCCTGTCTTCTGATGGTGCAGCTCATTGTGGGCTCAGGCCTGTTAGCCCAACCCTGGGTCAGCTGGTGTTTCAAGCTCTCAGTCTGTTAGAATCAAACCCATCTTCCTCTTGATCCCTTCTTTTGTGTGCATGCAGACATACAGGAGATCAAACCTTGAGCATAGACCATCCTGCCTGAAGATGCTTGTGATGTCATTAAGGAAATGGTAGCAGAGCTATTTTTTTTTTATGGAGTTGTATTTCGTTTAACTAGAATATTAAGGTGTCAAGAATTTCTTCCCCTCTGGCTTCTTTAGATAGGTGGATAGATGGATAACTGATAGGTAGACAGACAGATTTTCAGTTCTTAGCTGTAGCGTTAATGTGTCAAGAATTTCTGTACTCCTGGTTTCCTTAGCTATATAGATAGACAGATGAAAACATGGATGGATGGATAGACAGATCTTCAAATCTGCTATGAGATTTAAAAATTAAAGTTCTAGGCTTAACAATTTTTTTTTAGATTTTATTTATTTTTTTTTAATTTTTATTTATTTATTTATTTGACAGAGATCACAAGTAGACAGAGAGGCAGGCAGAGAGAGAGGAGGAAGCAGGCTCCCTGTTGAACAGAGAGCCCGATGCGGGACTCGATCCCAGGACCCTGAGATCACGACCTGAGCCGAAGGCAGCAGCTTAACCCACTGAGCCACCCAGGCGCCCCTATTTATTTATTTTGACAGACAGAAATCACAAGTAGGCAGAGAGGCAGGCAGAGAGAGAGAGAGGAGGAAGCAGGCTCCCCACTGAGCAGAGAGCCCGATGCAGGGCTCTATCCCAGGACCCTGGGATCATAACCCGAGCCAAAGGCAGAGGCTTTAACCCACTGAGCCACCCAGGTGCCCCATTCACAATGTTTTTTATCCACGTTGTTTCATTTCTGTTACTCTTTGTGAAGGCAAAACAAAGCATGGCCTTTGAGTGGACTCTCGACTTCTGTATTGGCCCCCAGCCTCCCCCACCATGTACTCCTTTTGTGAATTTATTTTTTTACTTTTTATTTTTTTATTAACCTATAATGTATTATTAGCCCCAGGGGTACAGTTCTGTGAATCACCAGGTTTACACACTTCACAGCACTCACCATAGCACATACCTTCCCCAATGTCCATAACCCAACCACCCTTTCCCTACCCCCCTCCCCCCCGGCAACCCTCAGTTTGTTTTGTAATATTGAGTCTCTTATGATTTATCTCCCTCCCAATCCCATCTTGTTTCATTTTTTCCTTCCCTACCCCCCAAACCCCACTTTGCCTCTCAACTTCCTCATATCAGGGAGATCATATGATAATTGTCTTTCTCTGATTGACTTATTTCGCTCAGCATAATACCCTCTAGTTCCATCCATGTCATCACAAATGGCAAGATTTCATTTCTTTTGATTGCTGCATAGTATTCCATTGTGTATATATACCACCTCTTCTTCATCCATTCATCTGTTGATGGACATCTAGGTTCTTTCCATAGTTTGGCTATTGTGGACGTTGCTGCTATAAATATTTGGGTGCACGTGCCCCTTCGGATCACTACATTTGTATCTTTAGGGTAAATACCCAGTAGTGCGATTGCTGGGTTGTAGGGTAGCTCTATTTTCAACTTTTTGAAGAACCTCTGTGCTGTTTTCCAGAGTAGCTGCACCAGCTTGCATTCCCACCAGCAGTGTAGGAGGATTCCCCTTTCTCCACATCCTCACCAGCATCTGCTCTTTCCTGACTTGTTAATTTTAGCCATTCTGACTCGTGTGCGGTGGTATCTCACTGTGGTCTTGATTTGTATTTCCCTGATGCTGAGTGATGTGGAGCACTTTTTCATGTGTCTGTTGGCAATCTGATGTCTTCTTTGCAGAAATGTCTGTCCATGTCCTCTGCCCATTTCTTGATTGGATCATTTGTTCTTTGGGTGTTGAGTTTGATAAGTTCTTTATAGATTTTGGATACTAGCCTTTTATCTGACGTCTGCAAAAATCTTCTCCCATTCTGTTGGTTGTCTTTTGGTTTTGTTGACTGTTTCCTTTGCTGTGAAAAAGCTTTTGGTCTTGATGAAATCCCAATAGTTCATTTTTGCCCTTGCTTCCTTGCCTTTGGCGATGTTTCTAGGAAGAAGTTGCTGCCTGTGTTCTCCTCAAGGATTTTGATGGATTGCTATCTCACATTGAGGTCTTTCATCCATTTGGAGTCTATTTTTCTGTGTGGTATAAGGAAATGGTCCAGTTTCATTTTTCTGCATGTGGCTGTCCAATTTTCCCAACACCATTTGTTGAAGAGATTGTCTTTTTTCCACTGGACATTCTTTCCTGCTTTGTCAAAGATTAGTTGACCGTAGAGTTGAGGGTCTATTTCTGGGCTCTCTGTTCTGTTCCACTGATCTCTGTGTCTGTTTTTATGCCAGTACCATACTGTCTTGTTGACGACAGCTTTGTAATAGAGCTTGAAGGCTGGAATTTTGATGCCACCAACATTGGCTTTCTTTTTCAACATTCCTCTGGCTATTCGAGGTCTTTTCTGGTTCCATAAAAATTTTAGGATTATTTTTTCCATTTCTTTGAAAAAAATGGATGGTATTTTGATAGGCATTGCATTAAACGTGTAGATTGCTTTAGGTAGTATAGACATTTTCACAATATTTGTTCTTCCAATCCACAAGCATGGAACATTTTTCCATTTCTTTAAGTCTTCCTCAGTTTCTTTCATGAGTACTTTATAATTTTCTGAGTACAGATTCTTTGCCTCTTTGGTTAGGTTTATTCCTAGGTTTTAGGTGCAATTGTAAATGGGATTGACTCCTTAATTTCTCTTTCTTCTGTCTTGTTGTTGGTGTATAGAAATGCAACTGTTTTCTGTGCATTGATTTTATATCCTGACATGTTACTGAATTCCTGTACAAGTTCTAGCAGTTTAGGAGTGGAGTCTTTTGGGTTTTCCACATGAAGTATCATATCAACTGCAAAGAGTGATAGTTTGACTTCTTCTTTGCCAATTTGGACGCCTTTAATTTCTTTTTGTTGTCTGATTGCTGAGGCTAGGATTTCTAGTACTTTGTTGAATAGCAGTGGTGATAATGGACATCCCTGCCGTGTTCCTGACCTTAACAGAAAAGCTCTCAGTTTTTCTCCATTGAGAATGATATTTGCGGTGGGTTTTGCATAGATGTCTTTGATAATATTGAGGTATGTGCCTTCTATCCCTACACTTTGAAGAGTTTTGATCAGGAAGGGATGCTGAAATTGTCAAATGCTTTTCCAGCATCTATTGAGAGTATCATATGGTTCTTGTTCTTTCTTTTATTAATGTATTGTATCACATTGATTTGCAGATGTTGAACCAACCTTGTAGCCCTGGAATAAATCCCACTTAGTCGTAGTGAATAATCCTTTTAATGTAGTGTTGGATCCTACTGGCTAGTATTTTGGTGAGAATTTTCGCATCTGTGTTCATCAAGGATATTGGTCTGTAATTCTCTTTTTTGATGGGGTCTTTGTCTGGTTTTGGGATCAAGGTGATACTGGCCTCATAAAATGAGTTTGGAAGTTTTCCTTCCATTTCTGTTTTTTTGGGAACAGTTTCAGGAGACTAGGTATTCATTCTTCTTTAAATGCTTTAAATTCCCAGGGGAATTCTACCATCTGACCCTGGGCTCTTGTTGGGAGATTTTTGATGACTGCTTCAATCTCCTTACTGGGTATGGGTCTGTTCAGGTTTTCTATTTCATCCTGGTTCAGTTGTGGTAGTTTATATGTCTCTAGGAATGTATCCATTTCTTCCAGATTGTCAAATTTTATGGCATATAGTTGCTCATAATATGTTCTTATAATTGTTTGTATTTCTTTGGAGCTGGTTGTGATCTTTCCCCTTTCATTCATGATTTTACTTTTTTGGGTCCTTTATCTTTTCTTTTTGATAAGTCTGACTAGGGGTTTATCAACTTACTAATTCTTTCAAAGAACCTAGTTTTGTTGATATGCTCTATTGTTTTTTTGGTTTCTATTTCATTGATTTCTGCTCTTATCTTTATTATTTCTCTTTTCCTGCTGGGTGTAGGTTTTCTTTGTTGTTCTGTCTCCAGCTCCTTTAGGTGTAGGGTTAGGTTGTATATTTGAGACCTTTCTCGTTTCTTGAGAAAGGCTTGTATCACTATCTATTTTCCTCTCAGGACTGCCTTTGCTGTGTCCCACAGATTTTGAACCATTGTGTTTTCATTATCATTTGCTTCCATGAATTTTTTCAATTCTCCCTCAATTTCCTGGTTGACCCATTCATTCATTAGTAGGATGCCCTTTAGCCTTCATGTATTTGGGTTATTTCCAACTTTCCTCTTGTGATTAAGTTCTAGCTTCAGAACATTGTGGTCTGAAAATATGCAGGGAATGATCCCAATCTTTTGGTATGGTTGAGACCTGATTTGTGACCCAGGATGTGAACTATTCTGGAGAATGTTCCATGTGCCCTAGAGAAGAATGTGTATTCTGTTGCTTAGGGATGGAATGTTCTGAATATATCTGTGATGTCCATCTGATCCAGTGTGTCATTTAAGGCCTTTATTTCCTTGTTGATCTTTTGCTTGGATGATCTCTCCATTTCAGTGAAGGGGGTGTTAAAGTCCCCTACTATTATTGTATTATTGTCAATGTGTTTCTTTGATTTTGTTGTTTTTTTTAAAAGATTTTATTTATTTATTTGACAGCCAGAGATCACAAGTAGGCAGAGAGAGAGGAAGAGAAGCAGGCTTCCCGCTGAGTGGAGAGCCCGATGCGGGGCTCGATCCCAGGATCCCAGAATCATGACCTGAGCTGAAGGCAGAGGCCCCAACCCACTGAGCCATCCAGGCACCCCGTTGATTTTGTTATTAATTGGTTTATGTAGTTGGCTGCTCCCATGTTAGGGGCATAGATATTTTAAATTGTTAGATCTTCTTGTTGGACAGACCTTTTAAATATGATATAGTCTCCTTTATCATCTCTTATTATAGTCTTTGGCTTAAAATCTAATTTATCTGATATAAGGATTGACACCCCAACTTTCTTTTGATGTCCATTAGCATGGCAAATTGTTTTCCACCCCCTCATTTTAAATCTGGAGGTGTCTTTGGGTCTAAAATGAGTTTCTTATGGACAGCATATTGATGGTTTTTTTTTTTTTTTAAGATTTTATTTATTTATTTGTCATAGCGAGAGCTCAAGCAGACAGAGTGGCAGGCAGAGGCAGAGAGAGAAACCGGCTCCCTGCTGGACAAGGAACCTGATGTGGGACTTGAACCCAAGACCCTGGGATCGTGACCTGAGCAGAAGGCAGAGGCTTAACTGACTGAGCCACCCAGGCGTCCTAGGTTTTGTTTTTTTATCCATTCTGATACCCTCTGTCTTTTGATTGGGGCATTTAGCCCATTTACATTCAGGGTAACTATTGAGAGATATGAATTTAGTGCCATTGTATTGCCTGTAAGGTGACTTAGTGTATATTGTCTCTCTTCCTTTCTGGTCTACTACTTTTAGGCTCTCTCTTTGCTGAGAGGACACCTTTCAATATTTCCTGTAGAGCTGGTTTTGTGTTTACAAACTCTTTTAGTTTTTGTTTGTCCTAGAAGCTTTTTATCTCTCCTTTTATTTTCAATGATAAGCTAGCTGGATATAGTATTCTTGGCTGCATGTTTTTCTCATTTAGTGCTCTGAATATATCATGCCAGTTCTTTCTGGCCTGCCAGGTCTCTGTGGATAAGTCTGCTGCCAATCTAATTTGTTGTTGTTGTTGTGAGAGAGCGAGCGAGCGTGCGTGCACAGGCAGACAGAGTGGTAGGCAGAGGCAGAAGGAGAAGCAGGCTTCCTGCTGAGCAAGGAGCCCAATGTGGGACTCGATCCCAGGATGCTGGGATCACGACCCGAGTCGAAGGCAGCCACTTAACCAACTGAGCCACCCAGGCGTCCCCAATCTATTATTTTTACCATTGCATGTTACAGACTTCTTGTCCCGGGCTGCTTTCAGGATTTTCTCTTTATTACTAAGACTTGCAAGTCTTACTATTAGATGATGTGGTGTGAACCTATTCTTACTGATTTTGAGGGGGGTTCTCTGTGCCTACTGGATTTTGATGCTTGTTCCCTTTGCCATATTATGGAAATTCTCTACAATAATTCATTCCAATATACCTTCTGCTCTCCTCTCTCTTTCTTCTTCTTCTGGGATCCCAATTATTCTAATATTGTTTTGTCTTATGATATCATTTATCTCTCGAATTCGCCCCTCGTCGTCCAGTAGTTGTTTGTCTCTCTTTTGCTCAGCTTCTTTATTCTCCATCATTTGGTCTTCTGTATCACTAATTCTCTCTTCTGCCTCATTTATCCTAGCAGTAAGAGCCTCCATGTTTGATTGAACCTCATTAATAGCTTTTTTGATTTCAGCTTGGTTAGATTTTAGTTCTTTAATTTCTCTAGAAAGGGCTTTTATTTCTCCAGACAGGATTTCTCTAAGGAAGGAAGATTCCATGCCTTTTTCGAGCCTAGCTAGCACCTTGAGAATTGTCATTCTGAACTCTAGATCTGACTAATTACCAACGTCCATATTGATTACATTCCTAGCCTTTGGTACTGCCTCTTGTTCTTTTTTTTGTGGTGAGTTTTTCCACCTTGTCATTTTATCCAGATAAGAATATATGAATGAGGGGCGCCTGGGTGGCTCAGTGGGTTAAAGCCTCTGCCTTCAGCTCAGGTCATGATCCCAGGGTCCTGGGATCGAACCCCATGTCGGGATCTCTGCTCAGCAAGGAGCCTGCTTCCCTCTCTCTCTCTCTCTCTCTGCCTGCCTCTCCGCCTACTGGTGATCTCTGTCTGTCAAATAAATAAATAAAATCTTAAAAAAAAAAAAGAATATATGAATGAGAGAATAAAATACTAAAAGGGTGGCAAAGACCCCAGAAAAATGTGTGTTAACCAAATCAGAGGAAACCCCAAATCATGGGGAGAAGAAGGGGTAAAAAGAAGTTCAAAAAAAAATTAAAAAAAGAAAATATATGTATTAGACTGGTGAGTAGAACAGAGCTACCCACTTGATTTTGGGAGTATTTTGGTCTCTTAGAAGAAACTACCTCCCGAATTTTAAAGAAAGAAAACCATGTATATATACATACACACACACACACATATACATACACACACACACACACATATACATACACACACACACAAATAAGGGTAAACACGATGCAGGTATGGAATATGACTATAAAGATGAAAAATTTTTTAAAAATTCTAAAGAATTTAGAGCTTGGGGCCCCACTCCTCAGTGCACCCTCGGAGAAAAGCCATCAGTCCCTCCCATCTCCCTGGTCTCTGGCCGCGCTCCAAGCTCACCTGGCCTGTGACGGAGTTTTTCTGTCTCTGATGCATGGCACCATTTGGAGTGTCCAAACCCAACAGATCTCTGCTGCTCTTCCAGAGGGGGTCTCCCTGGATCTACTTGTCAGGTCCCTGCTCAAAGAGCAGTGGCCCGACTGTGCTGCAGATCACAGTTTAAGGTAACCCTGAGCTGAGAGCTCACTCCTTGGCTCCATCTCTGTAGCCAGCTTCCCCGCTCTAATACCTGCGAGCTCTGCTACAGTCAGACACCCCTGATCCTTCTGTGACCACGTGGGACCTGAGACCACACTGTCCCCGAGAGGGCTCCACCCTGCTTAGCCTCTGGAGCAATGTCCCTCCGTGGAGCAGACTTTTAAAAGTCCTGATTTTGTGCTCCGTTGCTCCTCTGCTTGCCAGGAGCTGGCCCCTCCCCCCGCGGTCTAGCTTCCCATCACTTCGAATTCACTTCTCCACACATCCTACCTTTCAGAAAGTGGTCGATTTTCTGTTTCTAGAATTGCTGCTCTTCTTCTCTTCGATCTCCTGTTGAGTTTGTAGGTGTTTGGAATGGTTTGATAACTATCTAGCTGAACTCCTGCTACCTGATGTCGTCTCAGCTGCTACTCCTCCGCCATCTTCTCCTTTTGTGAATTTCTCATACATTTGCTGGGTGACTGGCTCAAACAGAGTCTGTGGTTTGAGTAAACCTAACCTCAGTTGTCCCTCCTTACCACCGTATGTCAACCAAATGAACTAATTAGAGCCTTACCCATGTTGGTGAACAGACAAGAGCAAAAGGATCCTAATGAGCCCTGGCTGGGCATCCCCAGCTCGTCTTGGCTTCCCATCCACAAAGCATGGAACAAAGAGCAAATATTTAACTGACATTTTCTTGTGACTAAGTCTATATGCCTTTAAGTCAGAATTTTAATATTTGAAATAAGACTAAAACCCTTGCACTCATAACAACAACTTCCTTTTTTAATGGAGCATCAATTATATTTTATATCTGTTTAATAACCTGCTTTAGGACAAGAAATGAAAATAAACAGCTACACATATTAAACATATCATTTATGCTTTTCAGAAGTGTTCAGATTTGGGGTTGCCAAGTTTTACTATTGTCACTAGTCTTCTGAAACTCCCAAGATATGTCTTGTAAAAGAAAATATGGTTCTAACCATGAAAAAATTTATCAGATTTATAGGTATGTAAACTAGAGAGATGGTTTTAAGTCAGAAGGATAGCAAATAACTTTGATAGTAAACCTTCTGTTCCCTTAATTCCTGATTTTATTTTTGAATTATTGGCTCAAAATACTAGGAAAAAAAAAAAAAGATTACCACAGTATAGTCTCATAGTTGATAGAGCTCCGTCTGGGTGATTCTAATTACTTTTCTAGTCAGCTAGAATGAATGCTAGTTCTGGAGAAATTACCCAAACTTATAGGAATGAAGTCTCCATATTTTAACTATTGCACAACTAGTACCTGTTTCTTATCACCCATCAGCGTGTTCATAAATTCTCCATAATGTGGAGCTTGACCTATAGTGAAGAAACCGGCAATGATTTCTGTTTGTCAGTGAAACTGGTTTTTTCCCTCCAGCTTTATTGAGCTGTAATTGACAAATGTAATTGTATGTATTTCAAGGGTACCATGAGATGATTTGATATCCATACTTCCGTGAAATGATTACCACAATCAGGTTAATTAACATATCCATCACCTCACACAGTTACCTTTATTTTTCCTTTTTGTGATGAGAACACTTTAAGACCTACTCTCGTGGTAAATTTCAAGTACACAAGAATAACTGTAGGCGCCATGCTGTGCATTAGATCCCCAGATTCATTCCTTTTATGTTCCTTTTATGACTTTACCTTCTGACCCGCATCTCCCCATCTTCCCCCACCTACCTCCACCCCCACCCCTGGTAGCCATTTCTGTAACTTTGACTTTTAAACTTTTTTTAGATCCCACATGTGAATGAGGTAATACAGGAGTTTTGTCTTTGGCTTGTTTCACTTAGAATAGCGCCCTCTAGGGTCATCCATGTTGTTGCAAATATCAAGATTTTCTTTGTTCTGGCTAAATGGGGTGTGTGTGTGTGTGTGTGTCTGTTTACACATCACATCTTTGTTCAGCTATTGACAGACTGATTGTTTCCATATCTTCACCATTGTGAGTAATCCTGCAATGAACATGCGCATCCTATCTTTGAGATACTCATTTTGTTTCTTCGGATGTATATACCCAAAAGTGGGATTGGCTGGATCGTACGGTAGTTAAATTTTTTTTTTTTTAGGGATCTCCATGATGTTTTTCATAGGGGCTGCACCAGTTTACAAGAGTGCAAAGGTGTTCATTTACTTCACATCTGGGCCAACACTTGTTATTTCTTGTCTTTTTGATAAACCTATTCTAACTGGTGTTTGGTGATATCTCCCTGTGGTTTTGATTTGCGTTTCACTGATAATTAGTGATGTTAAGAACCTTTTCGGTATATACCTGTTGGCCATTTTTATGTCTTCTTAGGAAACTGTCTATTCAGGTTTTTGTCCTTTTTTAAATTGTTTTTGTTTTTATTTTTTTTCAGTTGAGTTGTATAAGGTCTTTATATATGTTTAGATATTAGTCCCTTACCAGATAGATGCCTAGCAGATATCTTCTGCTGTTCTGTAGGTTGCCTTTTCATTTTGTTGATTCTTTCCTTTTTGGCACAGAGCTTTTTAATTTGACATAGTCCTACTCAATTATTTTTGTTTTTGTTGCCTGGGTTTTTGTTGTCATATCCAAAATCTCATTGACAAGGCCAGTATTAAGGAGGTCTTCTTCCCTGTGTTTTCTTCCTGGAGTTTTATGGCTTTTGGTCTTACACTTAAGTCTTTAAACCATTTTGAGTTCATTTTTCAGTGGTGTAAGCAAAGATAGAGGCTCTGTTTCATTCCTTTGCTAATATTTTTAAATTATTCTTAATTTTTATATTTTTTAATTATTTATTTTTTTAATTATTATATTTATTTGGGCCACATTATTAAAAAACAGGAGGCAGAAATGCTGTGTTCATTCTGTCAAATTCTAAATGTGATCCTCTATTCACATTAGTAATCTGTATTATTATTCTCACACTCATGGACAAGGCTGAGCAGAACCTAATGGGAATATATATTCCTAAATCCGAGAACAAGGGCTTGTGTAAATTTTAAATGGAACACAAGGTGCCCCACTTTCCAAGTTGGAAATTTTGCAAGGTGGTTTTTTGTGGGTTTTTTTTTTTTTTTTTGAACTGCTTGTTCCAAATAAGTGTGGCATAATTTGGGGATTTTATGCTTGTCAAGGCTTTTTTACTTTGGTTTTGTAATTTTGGTTTTATAATTTTCCCCAAATCTATCTAACTCCACAAGTAGGTATGGCTCTATGTGTTAATGTCTGGTCATATGGGTTAATCTAAGGTAACATTAGCTAGTATATTTTAGTAATTTCCCCAGAGTAAACTTTCTATTATTCTGGCTTTTCTGCCCACCGTTTGAGAGGTTGCCATTGTTAAAGATAATGTCTTTTGTTTTCCAAGTGAAGGACTGTTCTGGAGACTCTCAACAAGGGGAGGGTCCTCCTTTGGGTAGTAGCCTGCTCCGGGAGTGGCCTGGGCAAAAGTCACGGTACCCTTGCTGCCATCCGGGTGTGGTTGTCATCAGGCCCTGCTCTGTTTTCTCACCTTCTCAAGGCAGATGCCGCTGAGGCTCATGCTCAGCGCCTGAAGCCTGGCGCCTTTGTTCATCTCTGTTCATTGCAAGGCTTTTGTCTTTCACCTTGCTTTACAGAATACCAAAGAACTTGGCAGCAAGGCGGGAGCTTCTTCAGAGCCATTATGCTTTAAAGATCATTAGCATAGTAATAAGGACAGCATTTAGGACCCCATACTCTGCTGTCATGTAGACCTGTGCTAAAAATCTGGACCTTTCACTCACGGTGGGATGCAAGTGTCGGCAAGTTACTCTGACCCTCGGTATCTTCTTCAATGAAATGGGAATAATAATAATCCTTTGAGGGTTGTGAGACTCCAATTAGGTAATGCATAAAAACCAGCCAGTGCAGGCACCCAACTCACAATGAACTGTTAGTCGTAAGTGACCTCCACGTATAGCCGCTGTCTCTTAGCCGGGTGTGTTATTTTTGTGTCTGATCTGTCAGCCCCTCTTAGTCCAGACTGAATTCGTGTCTACCCTGAAAGCCCACACCCAGCCCTGTGATTTGCCGTGAAAGGAAGGCCTGGTTCTGAACACAGTACTCATCATCCTTGGGAATCCAGCTGCTTCATTTGCCTTCATAGTTTTGCAGTACCTTGGGCTGGCTTCAGTTTGCGATAAAAATTCTCCAGCTGGCAGCACCCATGACACTCCGTCTGTATTTGCTGTCACTGTTCTAGGATCCACCCAGATTAGGTTGCAGTTCAGTGTGTCTGAACTTTCGGAGGGTTCATCTGGCACAGAGAATATAAGATGTCATCCGTTTGCTCTAGAATGTAGGATCTTGAGCCAGAGGCTTTATTTTTATCCTTAATACAGAAGAACTTTGGCAGGAGTGGCATTTTTAAGGGAAATTATGTGCATATTCAGCCATGTGACATTATAGAAGTAAGGAGAGTTTTATCTGTTCAACCTAGTGATGACTTTATGCATTTCTATCCTTGTGATACTAGAATTCGGAGGGGGTGTCCTTTAAGAGAAATACAGGCATACATATAAATAAAGAAATGAATAAAAATGTTCCCGAGAGCCTCATGATTCCTGGGGACCCCGTGCCCATCATTTTTAGCAACTGGTTTCCTGTTTGGGGGTGCCCATGAAACTGTGTGGGGCTTCAGTCATGTGTGCTGTGAAGGTGACTGTGAGCTGGGTTTCCTCTTTGGTTGGCCACCCACTGACTCAGAGCTGGAAGCTTCCACGTAGGGAGGAGTCCTGCAAGCCCTAGTGAGTGAGATCTCCTACTTCTGGGACTTTGCGTCCATTCTCAAGTTCAGTCTCCCGGTTATACCTGTTTTTGAAATCAACATCATAAAAGCTCATGCGGGTTAAGTTGCAAAGCCCTTTCTATTGTTTCTGGTATGCTGAGTGCCAGTTACACAGTTTCTTAGAATTTCTGTGCCCTTATTCTTCTCCTTCATATTCTCTCCTTTTCTTTTTTGAACTACCTTTTCCCATGGCAAGGGACCACCATACCTCGGTGATTCTACTGGTTTTCTCTCCCCATGCCCACAGCAGGTCATGTAGATATTCACAGCTCCTTCGGGTCCCCCAACCACATTTTCTCCCCCAAGATCTTTGGTTATGCTCTGCCTTACAGAAACATGCTCAAGTCAACTGGTGAAAAGGAAAAAGAACCCAGTACACACCCCCCCATGGCCCGCTCCCTGCTGCCTTCTTCCCTCCCTCCCTTTCCTCCCTGTTCCTTTGTGCATTCTGTCTCTCATCCCCGCCCCCCTGCAGCCCTCCAGCCACAGTCTGGCTTCTGTCCCTGCTCCACAGAAACCGCCTTGACGTTGAACTCACTGGAGACATTTAGACCTTCTATGTCCCTTGGTTTTCATGTCCCATTCACCGTACGCTTCCCTCCTGTCCCTGGCTCTTCCTCTCCAGTCTCCTCTGCTGGTTTTCAGTACTCTGTCTGCTCCTTAAGGTTTGGTTTCCTCACCTCTCCTCCTCTTCCTCTCCCTTCCCACTCTCCACACCCCTTCCATGCTAATTGCTCTGGAGCCCACTGCCCCATTCGTCACCCGCAGGAGATGGTCCACATGCGATGGCTTCTGAACCCCAGGCTCACAACATTCAACATCAAATTTAGTATTTCTACTTGGATATTCTTGAAATACTTCAGAAGCCACTCATCCAAGATTAAGCTGCTGCTGCTACCCCTCCCGTTCCCTCCATGTTCTCCTTCCTTTATGTTGTGTCTCGGAAAATGGCCAGAGTGTCTTTGCACCAGTTCTGGAAAGAGCCCTAGGGTTATCCTCAACTCCCCCCTTTCCCTAACCTCTAAAACCAGACTGGACTACGGTTCTCACAGATACACAGTCCCGGCATCTCTGGAAATGGGTCCCTTTTCCTGTCTACCACCACCACTTGGCTTAGGCCTTTACAGTTTCCCTCTGGAATGATCGCTGAAGACATGCTAATGGTTTCTCCTGCCTCCAGGCTTCCTGTCTACTCTTCTCTACACAGAATTGTTAAAAGATAAACTGAAGCATAGTACACATTTTAAGATCTTATTTGAGCAAAAATCATTTTAAATCAGGCAGGGGAAACCTGGAAATGGTTAGCAGCGCTCTGCAGATGAGAGCCGAGACTTGTCCAGAAAAGGAGCCAAAGCAAAGGAAGGAAATTATTTGATTGGTTGTAGCTTAAACCCTACCTACTTGTGTCTTTATTTCTGGTTGCCCTGAGGTTTCAATTTCTTTCTTTTTTTTAAGATTTTATTTGTTTGAGAGAGAGAGTGAGCAAGAGAGAGAAGAGGGCGGGTGGAGGGGAGGGTAGAGAGAGAGGAAGAAGCAGGCTCCCTGCTAAGCAGGGAGCCCGACGTGGGGCTCGATCCCAGGACCCTGAGATCATAACCTGAGCTGAAGGCAGACGCTTAACCGCTTAACCGACTGAGCCACCCAGGCACTCCCAAAATTTCAGTTTCTTAAACACAAGACATTTACAGGCTTGGGTTTGGGTTTGTGTAGACTGCCCAGGCATCAGAGTCACCCCAGCCCAATGGCCTCCTGGTGTAGTCAGTTTAACAGAATCATGCTCGTACAAATCAGCAGACACCCCCTGCCTTTCCTTGCTTTGACCTTTGTTGGTGCTGTCATCTGTCGTAACATGGTCCACGGGGCTCATATGCCATCGATGATGTGTGAGATGCCTTTAGGTCTTCCTGGCTTTTTTTTTTAATTGTGTTATGTTAGTCACCATAAAATACGTCATTAGTTTTTGATGCAGTGTTCCAAGATTCTTTGTTTATGCACAACACCCAGTGCTCCATGCAATATGTACATTTAACACGTGTCGGGATAAAATAACTAGCGCATTAGACCCATTATTTTGTGAATATTGAATGCTTGGGGAATAGTTAGGTTAAAAGAATAATGACAATAAAATTTTATTTAAATATAATCAAGTAAATGATAGCTCAGGTGAGACCCAGTCTGGGTTAAAAAGACAACCTAGAATTCAAATGATAGCTTAGAGAAGACATTCCGAAGCCTTCATTGGGGTTTCTCCACAGGCCTATCCCATAGGCCTCCGGTCCGAGTCATGCCCACTCCCATTAGGTCCCAGGGCGCTGCCAGGCCCATTTCTATCTCTAGATGTCACCGCCAGTAAGGGCAAGATGGAGACTCGAGGCCCATGTGGGCAATAAGTCAGTGTTTGTGGGATAAACAGCCCAGGCTTTGGCTGTGGGGAGCATCCCATAGCTCAGCTTTCAGATTGTCCAGATTTCAGATGGATTCTTGGATTTCTTACTCTGTTTTGTTTTTTTGTTTTGTTTTGTTTTTTTGTTTTGTTTGTGAAAGACCCTAGGCCTTGTGGTAAGTTGTGGTAGATGTGGTAAGTTGTGGTAAGTCTGAATGTAAAATCAGAAGATTTAGAAGAGGCTGAACCATTTTGTCTGACATGACAAAGATCTGGAGGAGGGGGTGAGGGGATGACTTTCTTTGTACTAAAAGAACCATTTTAAAAAGAATTTACCTATATTTAAAGCGGATGATAGTTCTCAAATGTTATATTAGTAATTGATGGTACAAGCATTTTGAAAATATAAAATGCTGTAGAAATGCTGATTTCTATAGAAATTTACATAGTACCTTTCTTCTGATGGAAAACAGTGAAAGGGCACTTGAGGGGCACTTTGAGCTATTTTGGTGTGCATTTCTGTTCTTTAAATAAGCTCCCTTGGAAATCAGATACAAGAACACTATTTAGTACATTCTTCACATGATCATTTGCCCAGTTGGATGGTGAGTTAGGGACTCATCATACCTAGAAGAGCATGTCTGGTTTGCCGAGATGTTCCAGCTTCTTCCTCCACTCCATAAGGCTAATTCACCCAAACAGGCAAAGACATTATGTGATTTCCTTCTCAACAAAGGGTTGAGAAGACCACCTTGCCTGTAGGGTTTTGTGGACTCTCATTCAGCCCTCCTTGGAAGAAGGTTTGAGAATGTGCAGAGATACATAATCTTGTCCAGTTATTCAGGAAACTAATAAATCATGGTTTCTCTTAAAAGGTAGATGCAAGTGAAATGTGTAAACCTGGCGATTCACAGACATGTACCCCTGGGGATAAAAATATATGTTTATAAAAAATAAAAAAAATTATAAAAAAAAGTAGATGCAAAATAATCATATAACAAAATGTAGAATAACTAATAAAGGTAAAGTAACCACATAACCATCCCATAACTATATAGAACCAAAATCCTAGCTTAATAACCACCTGGAGAGGAGTTAAAACATCTTGATTAAACAGCAAGACCAGAGGTCCTGCGTCATGGTGGGATTTGTGCCTTTGCCTCACCAGAGACAGGCATCACCTGGGATGGAGTCTTGCTTCAGCCCGCTTATTGTTCTCCAGACCTGTCTCCCTGGGCCCCAGACCCCAGCGGCAGTTCAGTTAGGTTCCCAGGGATGATGGGCAAATATGTATAGTGCAGCCCAATTCCTTGGATTAGAAACAGATCTGGTGGATAAACAGTGGGGCAGTCACATGATGGATTACCACTCATTGTCCAAAAATCATGCTGCGGGCAGAGAGCCAGTGACCCGGGTAAGACGGGTGAGACCGTGAGAACCGAATGCTCAGTAAAAATCAAGAAACGGAAGTTCCTATATTCTTTCATTTTCATTCAAGGATAATCTGATATTTTAAATGTGAAAAGATCTCCTCTGAGGTATTTGTGCAGGTTACCTGTGGGTGGTGGGATTACAGGTCATTTTGCTCTGAGGTGTGGGGTAAAAGCTAAAAGCTCAGATTCTGGGGTGGGAATAGTGGGACTGTGTCCCAGGCTCTGCCACTCCGGTGCCTTCTGTGAATTATTTAACCCCTTCAAACCTGTCTCCTGACTCCAGCAGTGGGCTAATGATAGTAACTACTGGATAGGGTTGTTCCGAACATTAATGAGATAACCCATTATGAAGTATTTTACCCAGTATGTGGCTCACACAGGTCCCGATGAGCACATTGTACAGAGGGATAAACATTGTCAACGAAGGAAGGGAAGGAGGCAGGTAAGAAGAGGGGGTGTTAATTCACTTCTATAGATGCTCCCCTAAGAGAAGCTGCCAGGGGTGAGGGGCCTATAGGGTAAGGGGCTGCAGCCCATGCAGGTTGGGACAGACCCTCAGCAAGAATCACGGGTGCCTGAGTGGCTCAGTGGGTTAACGCCTCTGCCTTTGGTTCAGGTCATGATCCCAGGGTCCTGGGATCGAGCCCTGTATTGGGGGCTCAGCAGGGAGCCTGCTTTCCCCTCCCTCTCTGCCTGCCTCTCTATCTACTTGTGATCTCTGTCAAATAAATAAATAAAATCTTTAAAAAAAAAAACCAAACAGGTGGCTCAAAGAGCTTCTCCCTCTACCCCCCACCCTTGTCCCCACTCCCTCGTCTCCCAGGGAAATTCCCTCATTTGTAGCCTACAGGGCTTCTCAGCTGAAAATGCCAACACTTTATAAATAATGGATGAGAATGAGTTAAAACTACCAGTGGGGGCTAGCTCTTTCCTGCGGGTCTGAGGAGGAGGTGGCAGAGATGGGCTTTACCTGCCTGACAGGCTTGGTAATGGGTCTGTGCTCCCCCCATGAAGCCAGGGCTACCTTTCCCCAAGGAACCCTCACCACTGAGCCCCCCCCTGCATGCCAAGCAGGCCTCCCCCCACTGGAGGCTGTTACAGTCAACGAAGAGGCTGAGGAAGGGATCTAATTATTCATGGAACAAAGCTGACGAGAAGGCAGATGCCAACCTGGGAGCATGGAGAGTCTGTGCTGCTGTGTTCCCCTAAATGAGTTTCCTGTAATTATGCCTGAGGAAAGACCGCTCAGGCCGCAGTTTGGGGAAGGCATTATGGAAAGAGTTTCTGTAGCACATTTACTCTGCTGTTGTTTCCTTGAGTGCAGATTCTGCTTATCTTTCAAATTAACCTTCTCTAAAAACTCCCCCCGCCCTTTTCCTAACCCATACATGTCTTAGAATAATTGGTAATGACAGAACTTTTCATTAGCTGACTGGAATTTCATGTGATTCGTTTAGGATTGTATAATAACTCAGTAATGTTTGGGAACTAATAGGGGGTTGATGAAGTTTCTGAGTTCCATGGGAGTTTCCGAGCTTGGTATTCGTATTATCCTGATTTGGAAGTTCAGCGAGACCTTTATTTTCTGTTTGGTTGTTGCTGAGACTGAACTTGGGGAAAGATGTCTTTGGGGCAGGGGCAGGTGATGGGGGAAGCACAGCTCAGAAGTGTAGATGCATCCCACAGGTGGTTGACCACCTACTGAGGCGTAATGAGAAGTCTAGGTCTTGACCCCCACAATCTTGAAGAAACCACAAACTACGTGGACATTCTGGTAGCCATTGTCCGAAGGAAGCGACCCTCTTTCAACAGCTTACTCCCTAATGGCAGATGGAAGTCTTAACCTGGCCATACTCCTCCCTGAGTTACCTCTAAGCCTGGAATTCTGTGACGGACTTACGTGTATCTGCACTCATTTACAGCCAACACTTGGCTGAATGACTCTGTTCTTTATTTCTTTTAGATTTATTTATTTGAGAGTGAGAGGGTTGGGGAGGGACAGAGGGAGACTCCCAAGAAGACTCCATGCCCAGTGTGTAGCCCAATGCAAGGCTCGATCCCAGGACCCCAAGATCATGACCTGAGCCAGAATCAAGAGTTGGACACTCAACTGACTGAGCCACCCAGGCGCCCTGAGTGACTCGGCTGTCACCAGCCCCAGGACCCAGTGACTTTTTCCCGTGTGTCACTTTCTGTCGATTTCTAATCTGTGTCTCAGATGCTGTAACTTGGCTTCACTAGACCCCATTTTGTTTTGTCTCCTAGTTTTCCCTGTGCCTCTACTGTTCCCGTGACTGGGGGCCATGACCTGCAGGATCACTTCTGCCCCATCACGAGTACTTTGCAGCAGCCAAAGCTCCTCAAGGTCATCTGCCTAGGACCTTGTCCTAAAGAACATGCCAGGGGTGCAGGTGCATCGTGTCCCCTGATTCCCATGCTGTCGTGCAGAATAGGCATTCTCTGCCTCCCCACAGAGCCCTACCACGGCTGACACAGCACGTCAGGGGGTATGCACTTGCATTTCATCCCAAATGGAAAATATATCCATCCCGAATTTGTTGTGAGACTAGGAAGATGGTCTAGAAAACCTGGTTACTTCGAGGCCCAGAGAAGAGCTGCCCCTGTCCCTCGTGAGTCCCACCGTGACGAGGACACGGAAACACCAGCTGGCATTCCGAAAATCACAGTTCTGAGGAACATCATTATTCATTTTACAATCCAAGAAGTACATGGGGTGTGAATAGACACGATAGTTCACTGTTTCAGGTTAGAAAGGAAAAGCTCCAGAGACTCTTGAACTGAATAATCTTAGGAAGGACTAAATCACTCCTCAGTCAGTTGAGGCCTCAGGCAGAGAAGGCCTCCCAAAAGCTCTGACAGGTGTACCCCACATTTTTTATTCCATTGGCAGCAGAGAGCCCTCTGTCTGCAGAAGGTCCAGGATGGACAGGAGCTGGCCCGGGAAGACTTCCAAAGCCCACACCCCCTTCCATCGCCCCTTCTACGGTACCCAGAACCAGAAGGCCCTTGGTTGATTGGATGGAATTGAATTCCCTGCTCTGTACCCACAACTACCAGTGCTCACTAAGTGTTTATGGACTTGAGTTTCCAGACAAGGCTGGATTTTAGCTCTCTTAAACTGAGAGCGAACATCTCTGGTAATAAACGTCTCTTCCTGAATTATTCATTTCATTGCCCTCCAGTTCAGCTGTAAGCTCTTACCAGCCTTTTTCTCTTGTCTTCATGGACGCCATTAAAACCCACATCATTTTAACTGCTCTTCAGGAGAAATGGAGAATGTCATTCATTTCTGAATTCCAGAAAAAAGCTAGCTTTACACACTGTAGGCCCCTTCTTTGACTGACTTGGTCCCAGACTCCCAGACTCCCCAGACTAACCTCCTTTTCCTGCCTGAAGTGTGCCCCCTGCCCCTACCCCCGACCCTGCCACACCTCTGCCTAGTCCTGCTGTTCTCAGAAGTCAGCAGCAGGCACTTGGCCAGTGTGTACCGGGATGGTGTGCACAGCAAGCTGTCTGATCGGCAGCCTCAGATGCCTTCTTCCCTCTTGTTCACTGTTGCAGGACTCTTGTTGGTTCCTGAGAATGCCATTTTTGTCACATGTATGTTGATTCTTGCTGGACCAAGGAGTGGGGAATGAGCTTTTACGAAGTGAAAGAGAGAAGGTCTGGTAATGAAAACCCACCTGTAATCCCCAAGACTTGGGGTTGGGATTCCACTGGGGACTTGCTGGGAAACTTCCAGATGAGGCGTCATAATAAGACTTACTAAAAGTCCTACTGTAGAGCAAAACATTAGCCATTAAAAAAAGAAATGAAAAATATTTTCAGCAGATCTGCTGTGTATTCGGAGCTAAGAGTAATAGTTGCAGCTAGCATTCAGGCATTTCAGTACTTGGGTTGTATTCTCACTTAACCCTCATGTGTCCCTAAGAGATATCATATTATTTCCATTTTACACATAAGGAAACGGGTATAGAAGGGTGAAAGTGGGTGCCTGTGGTCCCATTGTAATAAAAGATGTCTATTCTAATTCTTGGCTGAGTGCCCTCTGCATGTGATTTTAATCAATATCATCGCATCTTTGTAAATTACACATTTAGCAGAGACCTTGGAAAATGAGAAGAATATCCATCCTCTGCTTCCTAAATGAAAAAAATTGAGAAATTACTGTAGTGTTTCTATGCATAAAATGTAGCTGTTCTATAGATTCTGCTTTGAAATTTGGCAAAGTGTAGTTGGTTGTTCTCAGTAAGACTGCTGAAGAGTAAGAGCTGGCGCCACTCCAGATCTAGGTAATTATTTCTCATGAAATAAGAGAGACCCAGGTTTTGGTTGTAGCTCTCGCATCTTGAACAACTTGCCTTCCCAGTCATTCATCTGTCCATTCATTCTTTAACGAATACTTATTGGACTCTTACAATGTGCTGCTGATGAAGCGCTGATAGAAATGACCTGATCTGGGGTGCTGGATGGCTCAGTCGTTAAGCATCGACCTTAGGTCATGATCCCAGGGTCCTGGGGATTGAGCCCCACATCGGGCTCCCTGCTCAACAGGAAGCCTCCTTCTCCCTCTCCCACTCCCTGTGCTTGTGTTCTTTCTCTCACTGTCACTCTCTTTCTCTGTCAAATAAATAAATAAAATCTTAAAAAAAAAAAAAGAAGAAAGAAATGATGGGATCTGATTCAGATCCTTAAAAGCTCCTTCTGGCTATTTCGGGGAGAAGAGATTGGAGAATTGAGGCAGGAAAACCAGCCGGTGGTTGGGGCTGTTGGGTTTCTTGCAGACAGGGGATAAACATGGCCTTAGCTAGGGAAGGTAGAAAGAAATGAGCATATTCAAAAATATATTTTGGAGATGGGGCACCTGGGTGGCACAGTAGACTAAATGTCCAACTGTTGATTTCAGCTCAGGTCATGATGTCAGGGTCATGAGATCAAGCCTGGTAGGTCTCCATGCTTAAGTGTGAAGTCTGCTTGAGATTCCCTCTATCCTTTTCCCTCTGTCCTTCCCCCCATGCACATGCTTGTGCATACTCTCTCTCTAAAAAATGTGTGTGTGTGTGTGTTTATGAACTAGATCTGGCAGACCTCGATTATGTATTTGCCTGGGTGGATGGGTTGGGGGAAAGAGAGAAATCCAGGATAACCCCCAGCGTATTAGTCTGAGCAGCTGAATGGAGGGAGTTATCATTTACTGAGATGGAAAGGATAATGGAAAAACAGGGTTGGCGTCTGGGGAAGATAAAGAGCTCTGCTGTGGGCATAACAAACTCTGTTTTGTGCTTATGAAGTATGCAAGTGGGGAGATTAATTTCTGTCTGGCCTCTCCTAGCAGTCTAGAGCTCTATGGAGAGTCAAGCCTGCAGATCGGATTTGGGGAATCATCAGCATAGAGATGGCATTTACAGCTGCAGAGCTGGATATGGTCCTCATGGGAGGGAGAACAGCTGTAGAATGGGGACCGGGACCAAGCCCAAGGGCTTTCCAACATTTTTCTCTTTGTAGAAATGGAGAAGCTAGTGGGGGAGATGGCAATGAAGGAACAACTGAGGTGGGAAAGAAGAGGAGGAGAGAAAGATTTTTTTCTCTGCTTTCTGGGGAGGAAAGAAGGAGCCATTTAACCTGACAGCAGAGTTCTCTCATGAATTTAACAGGAACAGCATCAGCCAGATTGAAGTGGATTGAAAAATGCATGGTTAGGTAAAGAGGTTGAAATGAGTATTGATAACTCATTCCAAGCATTCTGCTTTGAAGAGAAACAAAGAAATGGGGGCATAGCTATACGGGGAGATAGAAATCAAGCTTATTAGAAAAACGAAGGATTGTTTGGTAGGACTGGATGTTCATCAGAGGTTTGTGATCATAATTTTATTTTATTTTTATTTCCTTAGAGAGGGAGTGGGAGGAAAGAAGGAGAGGGAGAGACAGAATCCCAACTAGGCTCCAGGCCCAGTGCAGAGCCTATGCAGGGCTCAATCTCACGAACCTGAGGTCATGACCTGAGCTGAAATTGTTGGGTCCCCAATGTTGGGTCCCCCAATAATGGGTCCACGATCAAAGGAGGGAGACTGATACAAAGCAAAGTTCAAGCAAAGCTTTATTTCGCGCCAAGCATCAAGAATCAGACCGACCGTCAGACAGACCAGTCGGGGCCACCCCTTACAGAGAGGGCGACCCCTCCCTGCCTCACAGAGTAACTTTTATAGAGCAAAGACCATGTGGTTGAGCCTGGCCACACACAGGTGGCCAATGAGATTGTAACACAGAGAAAGCTGCACAATCATGCTAGGTCACACACGGGTGGCCAATTGAATTACAGTTCACCCCATAGTAGCTATTTGAACTAGTCTATCACCTTGGTCAGAATTGGCGCCCAAAAGGTGGGACCCACACTCCTTGGTAGCTAGGGAGACAGTAAGCCCGCTTTACTGATTGGATGTCTCCACCTGACCCGACTCATCCCTGCATTCGGGCTGTTATTTCCACCTGACCTGACCCACCCTTGTATTTGGGCTTGTTACCTGGGACTGGTTTCCCGGACTTGCTTTTAAGTAAGTTCCCCTGGGAGGGGGCAGGGTCAATTTAAGTTTTACTGCATAAACAACAAAATGGCTGTTCAACCCAGGTGGGGCCACTCTGGCTAAATAGGCCCTTTCAAAATCAAGTCAGACACTTAACCAACTGAGCCAGGCACCCATGTGATCATAATTTTAAATTCAAAAGAATCACTATGGCTGTGAGATTTTTCTCCTGTAACCTTTAGCTGGAAGGATAGGTTGAACTCCTCTGGGTTGAGATTTTACCAGGAAAATGTTACAGAGACTGAGATGACCATGAAACGTAAACTCAATAAGGGGGAAGTCACCACAAGAGGTGTGTGACGGACAGCCAAGTCATGATAAGGTCAGTGATTTGGAGATCTCAATGAGGTCAAAGTGGGGGCGTGATACAAGTGAGCTGGAGAGGAGGACGTATAGTTCAGAAACAGAGTCTCTTACAATCACCATTTCCAATTACAGTTACTTGTAATAAAATCTAGACTCCTGTGGGCATGGTTACTCGAGAGAAAAGCAGGGAAAGATCAGTGGGGGTAGGAGGGCAGAGTCCTTAAGGACCTATCCTATTGAGTGAGTTCTTGTCCTTGTGGTTCTTTTTTTTTTTTTTTTTAAAGATTTTATCTACTTGACAGACGGAGATCAGAAGTAGGCAGAGAGGCAGACAGAGAGAGAGGGGGAAGCAGGCTCCCTGCAGGGAGCCTGATGCGGGGCTTGATCCCAGGACCCTGGGATCATGACCTGAGCTGAAGGCAGAGCCTTTAACCCACTGAGCCACCCAGGTGCCCCGTCCTTGTGGTTTTTGGAATCAGTGATGATCTTGCAGGAGAGGAGGTAAGGAATAGAGAAAGCAGTTAACTAGAGTCTTTAATAAATGAATGAGAACCAGGAACTTGACAAAGGATAGCAGTAGGCACTGGTGTTGGGGGATGATTTGGGATATAGCCAAATGTCATGCATTTCAGTGTAGCTTGGGATTTTGAAAGATGAAGGAAAAGGAGTTCAGAAGTGGCAAAAGCAATCAAGGAGAACACTTACCTCACTTTGTAGTAGCCCTGAGATACTAGGAGTGTAAGAGATAAGACAGCCCCCCAGGAAAGGGTCTGCAAATGGATTAATGGCTTCAGAAACACTAAGAAGGACTTTGATGGAATGGGTTCTTTCAGACTTACCCTTTCACAGAAGACTAGAAAAGCTATATAAGATACAGTCACACAAAAGAAAATTATTTGAATCTATCAGAGAGCAGTTAAAGGCTCTAGTCTTTTGGGGTCCTAGACCTGACAGATGGAGAACTCCTTAGGCTGAGCCCTGTATTCACCGCCAACTTTTCTTTGGAGACATTTGTCACTTATATCTCAGGGAGTAGAGGTCAAGCAGAAAGCAGAGGCCTCAACTTTGCTACTATATCAGTGGATTGAGGGCACAAAAAATGGTATTTATCTACACAAAGCCCATTATGCAGTCAGAAATTACCAGGCATACTAAGGCACAGGAAAAAAAAAAAATGAGTGAAGCCTAGAGAAGAAAGTTATTAGAAACAAATCCACAGAGATCCCCAGATATTGGAGAGGGACTTTGACATCACCGTGATTAGTGTGTTTAAGGAACTAGACTTTCACCAGGGGACTAGGATCTAGGGGTGCTTGGGTGGCTCAGTTGGTTGGGCGACTGCCTTCAGCTCTGCTCATGATCCCAGGGTCCTGGGATCCAGCCCTGTATCAGGCTCCCTGCTCAGTGGGGAGCCTGCTTCTCCCTCTCCCTCTGCTTCTCTGCCTGCTTGTATTCTCTCACTTTCAGTCAAGTGAATAAATAAAATCTTAAAAAAAAAAAAGGAACTAGGATCTATTAAAATCAACTAGGAATTCTAACACTAAGAAATAGGGAAGCTGTAAAGTAGAATTCAATAGAAAAGTTTAATTGCAGGGTAGATTCACAGAAGGGAGTTAATGGATTGTTAGTCTGTAGAACATATCCATAGAGGTAAATCAGAGAAGAAAAGGATAGAAAACACAGGAAAGAGCTTAAGAAACATGGAAAACATGGTTCAGAATTCTAATGTTAGTTGGGTGGCATTGAAGAACTATAAAGAAGAAGTGGGAGGAAGCAATATTTGAAGAGATGCTGTTTATAACTTTTCCAAAATGAACAAAAAGCATCAAGGTAATGTACAAAGCCAAGAAAGACAGATACAAAGAGAAGTGTATGTAACCATAACATAGAAAAACTGATGGAAACCAAAGATAAAGAGAAAAATCTTTTTAAGTCATCAGCAAAAGGCATATTATATCCAAAGGAATAACAATGAAATGGATAATTGATTTTTCAGCAGAACTTACTGAACCCAGAGGACAATAATATGACATCTGGAAAGATCTGGAAGAAAATATTTGCTGACCTGATATTTTGTGCCCAGCAACCATAGCCTTCAAAACTGAAGGCAAAATTAAGATATTTTCATACAGTCACAAAGAGAATTTATTGGCAGAAGATTCATTTTTAAAAACCACTAGTAAGTGAATTTTTTAGTCAGAAGGAAACTGATTCTATATATATATGCAAAGTTAGGAAGGGAGGAATGAAAATGTTGGGAAGGGTAAATAAGTGGACAATTATAAAGGAATTGTCTTGTAAACAATGCTGTACTGAATGTGGGGCATATATATTTTCTCAAGTTAGTGTTTTTGCTTTCTTCAGATACATACTCAGAAATGGAATTGCTGGATTATGTGGTAGTTCTATTTTTAATTTTCTGAGGGTCCTCCATACTGTTTTCCATAATGGCTGCACCAGTTTGCATTCCCACCAACAATATACAAGGTTGACTTTTCTCTACGTCCTAGCTTTTGGCTCTTGTCTTTCAGTCATTTTAACAGGCGTGACGTGATCTCTCATTGGGGTTTTCATTTGCATCTCCTTGATGATTAGTGACATTGAACATCTTTCCATGTACATGGTGGCTATGTGTATGTCTTCTTTGAAAAAATGTCTATTTGGATCCTCCACCCATATTTTTAATTGGATTGTTGGATGTTTATTTCATATGAGGACTGAGGGAACAAACTGAACAGCTAGAGGGAGATAAGAAGCCACACTGTGGAAGGTAGGGCATGTGGAGACATGATTTGGGGGAGAAAAGAACCATGAGTGGTGGGAAGGTGAGTGATCCCTGACCAGGGAGAGAGAGAGAGAGAGAGAGAGAGAGTGTGTGTGTGCAGTGTTAGAAGAAAAGCACTTCCCCAAAACTGTGCGCTGACAGGTGAAATGAGAGAGGTTGGTTATCACAAGGTTGTACCAGAAGCAGAACTCAAAGTCTGAAGTTCTAGAAGTCCATGTCACCGCCAGGATAGAGCCTGGCACACATAGTGCTCCCGTGGAGAAGGAGGACAGAGGCCCAGAGCCGACACTGTGATCTGAGGACCCCCTGGGTCCCTCTGAGATAGACAGTTCCCCTTCCTGGAGTGCATTTGGGAGAGGTGGTACTGCCTCTCTGGGGACAAAAGAGCCAGAGGCAGGAACCCCTTGAGCTGCCCCATTTGTTAGCTTGGGAGCAGAGACACCTGCAGAGGGCAGCTAATATGGACGCCGGCTTTTTGCTATGCTTTACCATAAACTTTAAGCTCCTGCATGTCCATATGACTGTCCTTCTGGGACAAATCAGCACCGGGTACAGGGTGGCAAGACCCCCAAAGGATCAGTGCAGGCCTGAGCCACACTGAGTCCCTAATATTTGGAGTTTTGAGAATCAGCTGGTAGGTCCAAGATAAAACACAGGAGCACTGCACCACTGGGTGGGAAGACAGCTTGGCCATGGATAGGGTGAAGGCAGGGATCTGAGAGACGGCTGGAACACACAAGGGGAAATTGATCACTCTTCTCTGAGGGCTTCCTGGACAGTGGTGGACATGAACTCCTTCCTCTGGGGAAAAGAGAGCCAGCTGAAACCATTTTTACCCCTACCCATCAGCCTACATGGACTTCAGTGAGCAGCAGAGTGCCTACACTGGAGACTTGAGCCACTTACACCAAGCCTTGCTCTCCTGTGCTCTGCAGGTGCTTTTTTAGTAGGGCAGGTGTGCCCAAGAGTTGGAGCGGCAGCAGCCTCTCTACCCCACAGAAGACCAGTAAACCTACAGCACGTACCAAGTCTGCTGACCATAGAGTGCTGCAAAGCTTCAGCTCCAATGGAAACAAGATCTAGTGTCTTTTAACAAGCAGACCAAAGCACACCTAGTCAAAACTTGCCATACGCTGGGGAAGGTCCAAACACTTCCTATAGCAGGCAAGGAGGAACTCTGCAGAGGACTGACCTTCGGGAAAGAGCAGCCAAAACACAACAGCTGAGTGCACACAGCACACACCAGAGACACTTCTGGCAGTGCCAGGCCCTGGTCAATATATGACCTCTTCTTGGGATGCCTGGGTGGCTCAGTTGGTTAAGCCGCTGCCTTCGGCTTAGGTCATGATCCCAGTATCCTGGGATCAAGTCCCGCATCGGGCTCCTTGCTCGGCAGGGAGCCTACTTCTCCCTCTGCCTCTGCCTGCCACTCTGCCTGTGCTCACTTGTTCTCTCTCCCTCTCTCTGTCAAATAAGTAAATTTTTTAAAAAATCTAAAAAAAATTTTAAAAAAAATATATGACCTCTTCTTAATATAGCCATTACTCTCAGAAACAGGAATTATAACAAGCTGTCCTAACACACAGACAACAGAGACCTAGATGAAATGCCAAGACTGAGGAATTCATCCCAAAAGAAAGAACAAGAAAAGGTCATGGTAGTCGAAAGAGATATAAGCAATATGTATGAGCCAGAATTTAAAACAACAATCATAAGGATACTAGCTGGGTTTGAGAAAAGCATAAAAGATACCAGGAAGTCTCTTACTGCAGAGATAAAAGACTTAGTCAGGCCTAAATAAAAAATACTATAACCAAGATGTGGAACCGATTGGATGTAATGACCGTAAGGATGGAAGAAGGAGGAGGAATGAATAGCTGATACAGAAAATGAAATTTGGAAAATAATGAAGCTGAAAAAAAGAGGGAAAGAAAAATATTGGATCATGATTGTAGGGAACATAGGAACTTCATAAAGCATAATAATATATAGGAGTCCCAGAAGAAGAAGGGGGGAGGGCGGAAGGGGCAGAAGGTTTATCTGAGCAAGTTATAGCTGAGAACATCCATAATCTGGGGAAGGAAACAGATATCCAAATCCAAGAGGCATAGAGAACTCCCATCAAAATCAACAAAAGCAGGCCAATACCAAAATATACCATAGTAAAATTTGCAAAGTACAGAGACAAGGAAAAAAATTCCTGAAAGTGGCAAAGGAAAAGAAATCCCTAACTTACAAGGGAAAGTAAATCAGTTTGCACCCAATATGTTCACAGAAACTTGGCAGGCCAGAATATTCAGTGTGCTGAATGGGAAAAAAATATGCAGCCAAGAATACTTTATCCAGCAAAGCTGTCATTCAGAATAGAAGGAGAGATAGTGAGCTTCCCAGACAAACAAAACTAAAGGACTTTGTGACCACTAAACCAGCCCTGCAAGAAATACTAAGGATAACTCATTGAGTGGAAAAGTAAGACCCAAAATAGCAACGAATAGAAAGAAACAGAAAATATCCAGAAACAATTACTTTCCAGGTAATAAATGGTATTCATATGTATCAATAGTCATTCTGAATATAAATTAACTAAATTCTCCAACCAAGATACATAAGGTATCAGGGGTGCCTTGGTGACTCAGTCGGTTAAGCATCCAACTCTTGATCTCAGCTCAGGTCTTGATCTGAGGGTCATGAGTTTAAGCCATGCTAGGCATGGAGCCTACTTTAGAAAAGAGAGAAATCTATTCTAACAGAATAGATTAAAAAAACAAAAAAACCCAAGACCCACCTATCTATGTTCTGCTTACAAGAGACTTATTTTAGACCTAAAGACGCCTACAGACTAAAAGTGGAGAGATGGAGAAACATTTATCATGCTAACGGATGTCAAAAGAATGCTGGAGTAACCATACTTATATCAGACAAACTAGATTTTAAACCAAAGACTGTAATAAGAGATGAAAAAGGGCATTATATCATAATTAAGGGGTCTCTCCAAAAGAAGATCTAACAATTGTAAATATTTGTGCCCCTAACTTGGGAACAGCCAAATATATAAATCAATAACAAACATAAAGAAACTCATTGACAATAATACAATAATAGTAAGAGACTTTAACGTTCAGTAAGGACAGCAATGGACAAATCATCAAAGCAGAAAATCGGTAAGGAAACAGTGGCTTTGAATGACACAAGGGACCAAATGGACTTAACAGATACATTCAGAACATTTCATCCTAGTATCAGACTACACATTCTTTTGGAGTGCATGTGGAACATTCTCCAGTATACGAAACAAGTCAGGCCTCAACAAATACAAAAAGAAAAGGATTAAGATCATACCATGCATATTTTCTGACCACAACACTATGAAACTTGAAGTCAACCACAAGAAAAAATTTGGAAAAACATTAACTACATGGAGGTTAAAGAATGTCCTATGAAAGAAATGGGCCCACAACTCTATGGTCAACTAATCTTCAACAAAGCAAAGAATATCCTTTGGAAACCAGATGGTCTCTTCAACTAGTGGTATTGGGAAAACTGGACAGCAACATGCAGTAGGATGAAAGTGGACCACTTTCTTACACCATACACAAAATTAAAATTCAAAATGGATGAAAGACCCAAATGTGAGACAGGAAGCCATCAAAGCCCTAGAAGAGAACACAGGCAACAACTTCTTTGACCTCAGCCTCAGCAACTTCTTAGTAGACACATTTTGGAGGCAAGAGAAACAAGCAAAAATGAACTATTGGGACTTCAGCAAGTTAAAAAGTTTCTGCACAGTGAAGGAAACAACCAACAAAACTAAAATGGGAGAAGATTTTTGCAAATGACCAATCTAATAAAGCGTTAATATCCAAAATCTATAAAGACTTTATCAAACTCAACACCCCAAACCAAATAATTCAGTTAAGAAATGAGCAGAAGACATGAATAGACTTTTCTCCAAAGAAGACATCAAGATGGCTAACAGACACATGAAAAGATGCCCAACATCACTCATCATCAGGGAAATGCAAATCCAAACCATGATGAGATAACCACCTTGCACCAGTCAGAATGGCTAAAATTAACAAGTCAGAAATGACAGATACTGGCGAGGATGCTGAGAAAGGGCAACTCTCATACACTGTTGGTGGGAATGCAAACTGGTTCCACCACTCTAGAAAACAGCATGGAGATTCCTCAAAAAGTTAAAAATAGAGCTACCCTACAACCCAGCAACTGCACTACTAGATATTCACCCAAATGATACAGAAATAGAGAGTCGGGGGGCACATGCACCCCAGTGCTTATAGCAGCATAATCAACAATAGCCAAATTATGGAAGGAGCCCACAGGTTCTTTGACTGATGAGTGGATAAAGATGTAGTGCAAATATCCATAGGAAAATTACTCAGCCATCAAAGAGAATGAAATCTTGCCATTTGCAATGATGTAGATGGAGAAAGACAAATACTGTATGATTTCACTCATATATGGAATTTAAGAAACAAAAGAGATGAACATAGGGAAAGAAAAAAAAGCAGGAGGCAAATCTAAGAAACTCTTAACTATAGAGAACAAACTAAAGGTTGATGGACAGGAGGTGGGCGGGGACTAGGCTAAATGGGTGATGGGTATTAAGGAGGGGACTTGTGACAAGCACTGGGTATTCTGTGTAAGTGATGAATCACTAAATTCTACTCCTGAAACCAATAGGTCACTATATGTTAACTACCTAGAATTTAAATAAAAACTTACTAAAAACCAAAACCAAAAAAATCTGTCTTCTTTCCTCCTTCTGAATACTGTTATAATTTGAGATATAAAGAAACTACTGCGTGTTGGAGAATGGAAGACAACATTGTAATTTTTTCTTTTCTGGAAGAGGAAGAATAAATGTTAAAACCCTTGGTTCTGAAAGGAAGAAACAACTGGAGTTTGGGGAGTTTTGTTTAATTTATGCTAGTAAGCCCTGTCAAACTGCCTCAGTTTTCCTTCATTGTGAACGTGACCTAGAGTGGAACCTGAGTTCCATATAACTATTAAGGTTTCCTCTCACCATATCTCCCACCTATAAAAAGTGTGTTTCTAGTGTATTTTCTTCACATTGCTGGGTTCCTTGGTTCCCTAATACGTTTACTCAGAATTTGCACTGGAATTCCCCACAGGTTCCCTTCCATTGGTTATTGGGGGAGGGAGCTTTTATAGGACAAGTGCTCAGAAACACATTCACTCACTCATTTCTTCAGTTGTTTTTCTGTTTATTAAGCCCCTAAACCATGCCTGGCACTGTGCTACTTTCTAGAGTTGGGGAAACAAGTAAGATCCAGCCTCTCAAGCAGCTCCCACATTCCATTTTCTTTTTATTTTTTCCCTTTAGCTTCTCTTTAAGAAGAAAATTGAGTAGGGACTTCATTAGAAGACAGGTTCCTTTTGATGGACTTATGTCAAAACATCATCATTTGCAAGAGTCACATCTAGAGTGTGTCAGAATGATGCAGACTGTTGTATAATTCTGAGCAGGAGGGCAGGTAGAGCCCCGAATGTAAAGAAGAAACCTTGAGTCTCAGCTTGCTTCCTAGCCCTGTGCCTTCAGGCAAGTCATTTGCTTTCCCAAGATTTAATCCCTTTTGCCTCTTTTATGTGTCTCTCAAGATCCTCATGGTATCATCCCACAGAATGACCTAATACCCTGTAACTCTGTCATTCTTTGCACTAGTGTGTGAAGTATGATACGAACACAAGGGAGCATTGTTGCTAAGCATGTTGACTAGTATTGCTATTTTTTCTCATTTAATGACTTAGCTGAGGACTCATCTTTTCTTGAACTAGCTTGAACAAGCCCTTAAAAAACCCTAAGATCTTGAGGTTTTTTTTCCTTTCAAATATATATATGCACACATACATACACACACACAAGTATGGAAAAACATAATGGCAATATACATTTTATGCTCTTAATTTATATTTTTCCCTTCAAGATACAAAACATTCCAAATTATATACATATATCCCTCCAACTTATAAAGAGTATTTTAAAAATTGATCATTTATTTCCTGGAGGAATTTGTATTTTGGTTGGGAAAACATAATGATACCTTGACAACAACAAGAAAATACCTGTATTAACCTGAATGTTCATGTTGGGGGCTTTAGAAGGGAAAGAGATCTCAATCCAATCTCATGGGGCTGGAGGGAGGCAGGGCCTCCCTCTGGAAGTGACT